>PVJH01004688.1:0-122062 GCA_004026705.1 Nesogale talazaci
TAAAGTTTAATTTAGGTGGAAGTAGCCATATACACCATTTCACGGGTCCCCGCTGTCCAGTTCAATGATGGGACCATGCTCTTCAGAATGGGCTACCTTTTTTGCTGTGTTCTGCACATCCTTCCACCACCACCGTCTTCAAGTCACTACCTCCTGACCTTGCCAGCTCACTGTTGGCATTGATAACTGTCAATTTGATCTCACCGACATCATCCTTTAAGCAGACTAGTTGTTTACTCGTTAAAGCTAGATATGGATGCAAAGAAGAATTTCAAGGGCACTTTTGGTTTAAAGTTTTAAGATGGTTTCTGGACAATTCTCCTGGGGTTAATCCAACCGTGATGATTCCAGAAGACCTGCTTTTCCGATTGAATTCAAAACTTTTTTTGCAAAAGATTGGGGGTATACTCAGTATGTTACGTTGGGTTCTCTGGAGAAGTAAAACCAGTGACACTGGTATGTGTCTGTGTATTAGAAGAGATTCATAGTGAAAATGGCTTACAGAGTTGTAGAGGGAGGTGAGTCCAGTTCCAGTTCATAGGTCAGATGTTAGCTGGAGGTTTCTCCTGACTGTGTAGCTGCTGGAGCTGACTAAAGAGAAATAGGTCTAAGAAGCTGGGGTTCCACAGACTGGCAGACATGAAGGTGAATGAATATGATGTCAGCCAAGTGAACAGTCAAAGCTGGCTGTTCACTGTCGGCTCCTGGGATCCACAGGTAACAGCAGGAGTTCGACAAGTGAGATGGAGGATCCAGATCTAACATCAAGTGAGGGAGATAGACAGAGCTCCCCTCCACTCTAGATCTCTCTTACACAAAAGGTATCAGCCCCAAGAAGATGTCATCAGGCTACAGGCTAATTGATAGGTTGGACTTGACCCTCACCTTTACCCAAATATGTCCAATTGACACACAATGTAACCATCCTGCCCAGCAAAATATCTAGGTCTGAAAGGGGATATTTGTGCATTTACAATTGCTGCAGATACATCCGTGAATGTGTGGGAGCATACAGGGAGCAAAGTTTTGAGAATTTGGCACACAAACCTTAAGAAAATGAGTTCTGGGCCAAGGATACCAGGACCAAAGTCTGGGAGGATGCCAAGGTCAATTGACACAACCTAGTTCCCAAAGATAATGGTCTACACCCCACTTTAATAAATAGCAACTGGAGTATTCAAAGTTTAGGAGGAGCCATTTTGGAGAGACCCATATTGGCTTCTTTCCATCTAAAAGAAATAAGAGTGGTGGAGATTGAAAGCCACATGGGAACAATGAGTGCAGTGAACCAAGACAGAATGCAAGCATCCTTTTCCCTAAGTCTGAGGTCAGAAAAACCAGATGATTCCCAGTGACCACAGGTGATTGCTTTGAAAAAGGTCCTGGGTAGCATGGGAGACTTGAAAGACCCCCAAGACTATGGCCTTTCATCACCCTTCCATTTGGAACTGTATGCACCCCATGTTAGAATAACCAACCATTTAAGATTTCAAAGGGTGGGTGGGGAGACCCAGGGGTAGAGGCTTCGGGACAAAGGAGTGGAAACGGAATGAGGGAGGAAGTGGGATAAGCAATTCTACGTGGGAGAGATTAGAATGAATGATGTAGAAACAAAGGTGTATACATTATTGCATACACAACTGATTGCATGTTCCGTAAACTTTCACTTCATGCACAAGAAAAAAATGTTATTTTTTTTTAATTTTCCCCACTTTGGTCATGACTTTTCTGTGGAATCTTTGATCAAAACATTGGTCTCCTGGCTAGGGGGCCACCAACCACTAGTTTTTATTGGAATCCCTAAGCCCAACCTTGGAGCCTTTGGTCAAGACTGTTGCAGTCTACTATCTCCTTTGGTGACCTGAAACGTAGGGATCGTGAGTGACAGAGGAAATGGAGGAGTGGCAGTCACAGGGGTCAAAGTCAGGCAGATTTGGATCTAAATATCGACAGGTCACTCTACTTTCTCTACATGTGAGCTTCCTGCGCTGGAAAATGGAGATCACAAGGGTAACCAGTTCATAAGCTTGTTATGAAGATGAAACTGGCTAGTTCTTAAAGTGTGGGCCCCAACCAAGGACGTCAACATCATCTGAGAATTGCTTAACCCCGCACATTCTCGGCTGACTTCCATTCTGTGGGCTCAGAGTCTTGGAGGCAGGCACAGTGGTGCTGCCACCATCCTTTCCTCCTCCTTCCTCCACAACAGCTAAATTCTGACACACGGGGGGCATACAAAGCCCAGGCTCCTGGTGGGAATCTTCTCCTCCCCTCCCTTCCTCTCATAACAAGGAGAACTACTGAAATCTGCCCGTCAGTTCTTCTAGTTGCTATTATTAAATATGGTACTTATTGTTCTTCATCCACCACAGCACGAAGTCATTCAATCCATGAAAGCTGGTCTGCCTTAGGGCAAGTGCCCTAAGTGACAGAGGACAAGCCACTTCTCCATGGGCTCTTCAGCGCTCTGACGTTTGGAAGCAGGTCCCTATGTGTTCTTTTTCATTGTCAGTAAGGAAAGGTTTCACTGAGCAGGTTGTCGGCTTTCCTGTGGTCTTCCTCTCAGAGCCATATCCCTGATCCGTTTGCTTCCTGTGTCTGTTCCTGCCCCTTTCCAAAAAACGGGGCAGCGTGCTGGGTCACCCCTTGCTGTGATGCTGACCAACTGGCAGCAGAACTTTCTAACGAAAATTTGCTAGGGAAAAAGGTAGGGGCACCAGTTTCCAAAATCCACCAAAGAAAATCCTATGTGTCACCACCGGCCCATCTCCAACTGACCCCATGGAGGGCACAGGGCCAGGCAGGGTCTGTTTCTGTGCTGCACGGGGCTGCCACACACACAGCTCACAAGAACGATCAACAGCCTGCAACCCAAACCCTGCAACTGAACACCCTGCCACTCACAGCCTGCAACTGAACACCCTGCAACCCATAGCCTGCCACCCCCAGCCTGCAGCCCACCAGCCTGCAACCAATGATCTGCAATCACCACCCTGAAGCTACATACCCAGCAACATCACACCCTACAACCTATAGCTTGCAAACTCTTACACCCCACAGCCCCCAGTCTGCAACTCACCAACCTGCAGCCCACACCCTTCAAGTGCACCCCCTGGGTGAAGGATCTCAGGTCACCAAAGGGGCCTTACTCATGGTGCTTTTGAGTGGAGAGCAAAGCGCGGCTCTCCTACCTGGCATGAACTAGATTGCGGAAGCACTGAGACGAGCAAAAGCCATAAAGAGAGGAAGGAGACCAGACGGGAGAGGCGCATATAAAGATGATTAAGCTTGTTAAAATAAAAGCCCTTAATGGAATAAATTGTGCTGGCAATAAGCACAAATTGGCAACATCTTTCTCAGGTTCAGATATCTGCTAAGATGACAATTCCACTATTGATTACATATAATTATTAAAACCTTTTCCCCAAATGAAATGCAAACGAGTTTTCTGCATGGCAGACTGTTATTAACTCATACAGTGAAGTAATCTTAGCAACCATCATGCTTGGAGAGAGGAAAGTGATTTGGCTTTTTACTTTTAAACAATACAAACAGTCCCTAGTGATACAAAGGTGATTTCAATCACACCATTACAATTTAAGATGCCAATTCAAAGTGATACTATCCTGTGGCTGCAGCTTCCAAGGGACAAGTCTAAAATCTGAACATTCAAACAAATGCAGAGGAAAAGGGGTCCCATGGGCATGCTAAGCTGAAGGCCAGGCTTCCCAGGGGGTCTGCTGAGCAAGCAGGACCCCACCTCCCTCCTCTCATTTCCCTACTTCCAGCTCTCACATCTAAACTCTGCCTGGAGAAAGTTGGGAACATAGAGTGGGGTGGCACCTAATTTCCCTTGACTTCACAAGAGGGTCAAACTCAGCATCAGTCTAATGCTGATTCTATGAGGTGGGACTCAGGTATGCCTCCACCCTATGATCTCTTTTCACCAATTCTGACACCAATCATCAGACTCTACTGTTTGCTGGCTTCTACCATCCATTGTGGCAAGCAATCAGAACTCACAGGCCATATTCATGACTATAGGGCTGATTAAGGAAGTTGGCAGGTTACAAATCAGGTTCACACGTATTCAGGATACAGTTTTTCAGTCAGGACAGCCTGTTCTCAGCCGTGCCTGCAGGCACACCTCTCTCTGGCCCTTGACCTCTCTGCCATGCAGCCCCTTGGCCTCTGCCCTTTGTGCTCAGGCAAGTGTCACAAAACTTCTTTAGCAGTGCTGATCAACACCGAAAGTCACTTCGTTCCCTAGAAGCCTTGGCCCCAGGCCTTTCGGTCCATGGGTCAGCAAGCTTAGTTTCCCCAATTAAGTGTCAGGCGGTGTCCCCCTCTGGAAGTGAGCGTCCTGCCTGAAAGCAGTCCATTTTGCTTGCTCTGTGGGCCAGGAAGCCTGCTGCTCCACTCCGGCTCTGCCCTTCGTGATGCGCTTGCTCCTGCTGTTTTCTCCCCAACCATCCCACACCCAAGAGGATCAGCTTGGGGACTTCAGGGTCTACAGGACACTCCATTCTTCTTTCTTTTCTTTTAATATTTGAGAGATTCCTCCTGCCCCCACTTCTTAGATGGCTCATTTTCTACCAGGTAGGAAATCAAGACTGACCAATTCTCCATGTCAGAGTCCCATGAACCCTGCTGGCATGGTCCCATCCAGTCAACACAGGAGCCTGGTAGCAGAGTGGGTTCCGTATTGGGCTGTTAGCCACAAAGTCAGCAGTTGGAAATCACCAGCCACTCTAAGAGAGCGAGGTGAGGCTTTCTACTCCCATAAAGATCAACAGCCTTGGTAATCAGCTCTATTCTGTCCTATAGTGTTGCTATAAGTCTCCATGACCCCACGGCAGAGAGAAACCCAGCCAACAAGGAGCCCTGGGGGTGTGCGGGATTACGTCTTGAGCTGCTCACCACAAGGTCAGCAGTTCGTATCCACCAGCTGCTCTACAATGGAAAAATGAGGCTTCCTATTCCAGTAAAGATTTCCAGGCTCAGAAACCCACAGGGGTAGGTGGTCACCATCAGTCAGCCTTGACTCAGGGGCAACGAGTTTGAGTTTTGACCTGGTCATCTGGTGGGTGTTGCAGCGACTGTGGTAGAAGCGTCATTGCCTCACAGAAAAGGAATGAAATCTAGTCACTCTACAACACAGTAGCAATTAGGGGCAAATGCACCCTCTGGTGGGAGGAGGGCGGGGTCGCATTTGTAACCTATGGATATGCAAGCGTCTCTTTCAAAGAAAGGCGGCAGCAGAATGGCCCAATCTCAGAAACTAGAAATTCCACAGGTGCAAGTAGTGTGGGAACGGAAACTCATGCACAACGCCAGACTCCTGAACCCTCCAGCCTCGTTCCCATTCCCTGCCTGGCCTGAATTTGGGAAGAGGGTGAGGGACTTGTAGGTAAAATGCCAACCTCCCGTTTCTGTCCAGGGTCAACTCTCATGCCACTGTTTAGCCTGAGCTAAGGTCAAGGCAAGGTCTGAATCCCAGCTACAGCCAAGTGATCCATGGCAGAACCTTTGCCCACCATGTGAATTATCCCTTTGCACCAGCTGATCTACTGCAACCCAACCGGGGGCAGTGGGTGCTAGTCAGAGACTCTCTGTGGACAGGGCAGCTCTCCCCACATCTGCTCCATCCCATTTTAGAGCAGCCCAGCACCTCTTCAAGGGGTGGTTCCCTGAGTGTTGCCACTTCCAGAGGTACTCAGCCTACTATTTGAAGAGGGCCTCCCCTCTGCAGAGTTCAGTTCAAGCCAGCCATGGGGAGCTGCTGGGGTCTATTTCTTCTGAGAGTTCATGACAATGACTACCTGGAATATTTAGAGTTCCAGATTAAGGTTCACACGGCCTTCTGGGTCTGGAGCTGCTCTAGGCCAAATTTAATCCTGTAGGCTATTGGCATTCCCAATCTGATTGTAGCAAGGGCTTTATAGTTTACCAGTTTCTTGCACTTAAGGACATTAAGTATAGTTATACCTTATTGTATAGCCAGTACCTCTATACACTCCTGCCTGCGGTCATTGTCCCAGCCTCAAACTCAGCCTCCATAAACAACACCCATTCCTTTCTAGTCCCTACTAGCCTCTAATAAGCTTTTGGGGTGTGTGTGTGTGTGTGTGTGTGTGTGCGCGCGCGCGCGCATGTGCGCACGGTGACCACAGACACAGCAATTTCTACATGTGTATTTCTGAGACCCCGTTTTTGCTCATCACCTTGTGCCACCAATGGCACTCTGTTCTCCCTGACTCCCCCCAATTAGCATCCCCCCACTGAGCATCAACTCCCCCAGCTCCACGAGGGAACTGATGTCTCTAGAAGCATCTTTCATACAAGTGATGCCATACAGACATGTCCTTTTGTGTCTTGGGGACGTCTTTCAGCCCGATGTTCCCAAGGATCATCTGGATAACGTGACGCTTTGTGGCTCTGCTCTCCTTCCTGGGTTGTGTGTCCCCGTGGTTGACCCCTTCACCTGTTCGGTGCTCATGGGCCATAGTCCTGCCTGCTATGAAGTGAGCTATTGTTCCTTGGTGTTGGGTGTCACTGAGTGAGGCATCCCTATCTAGAGTGATGCTTGCAAAACACAATTAAGCCCTACCCACTTCTGCGCCATTCTCACTCACAGTGTAGTGGACAGGAATGGACATGCACCCTAATGAACTTCAATATGGTGTGTGTGTGTGTGTGTGTGTGTGTGTGTGTATGTGTGTGTGCCACAGAATAAAACAATCAATGTATTTTCGTGTGCTTTCTCATGAATCTGTGTCTCCGGCCTTCTCTCTGTTAAGATGACGATGGTCCTGGAGCTGGGAACCACCCCTTGACTCACCATGGATCACCTGGCTGTGGTTGGGATTCAGAACGACCTTCTCCCACGATCCTAGCCCTGTGATTCCCTTTGCCCTGGACCAGAACCTGGGCTGGTCATGGTGTTTCATTTGGTGGGGTGATCGGAACCTTGATTCTCAAGGATTGGGGGGTTTACTAGCCATTTACTAGTCATTGTAACTAGTCATTTGCAGTGGCTACAAAGGTAGGTCAATCAGTCCCTGTCTCCTGACCTCCCATCTCATTCCCTCTAAACCAGTGGGTCTCAACCTTCCTAACGGCAGGGCCCCTGTAGAACAGTTTCTCATGTGATTGTGACCCGTGAACCATAAAATTATTTTAGTTGCTATTTCATAACGGTAATTTTGCTAATGTGATGAATTGGGCAACCCCTGTGAAAGGGTCATTTGACCCCCGAAGGGGTCACCACCCACAGGTTGACAACCGATTCTCTAAACATATGCGATCCACAGCCACCCTTCGTGATACAGCACTACTTGAGAGACAGGGCTCTCTTGTAAGGTAGGGCACAACTGTGGCTGAGGTCTTATTGTTGCAACCATAGGATTTTAGAAGATACCTGCCAGGGTCCACACGTGGATTGAGCCTCCAGTGAATCCCCTCTGACCATAGACCAGGGAAGTGGACAGCCTTGCTCTCATGCCGAGCACAGTAGAAAATGGCTTTTTGTAGATGCAGTTAGGTTAACATTTAACACTTTCCTACTTTCTCTCCCTTTGGATCCATTTAAAATTGGTTCTAGTTTTAAATATTTCCTCCTTCTTATTTGGTTGCTGATTTTCTTCTCTATTTTGTTATTGCTGTGTTGTATAATTTTTCTAAGTATGAAGACCAGGATAGGTACATCTTTAGCAACAGCAACTGGATTGATGGTTTCGTGAGGGGTAGCAGAACAGGTTAAAGGGGAAATGAGGACCTAAAAACAATGATTATAAGAAGAAAATGTTCCTAAAATCGATTCTCTTGATCCTTGTACACTCCACTTAATATCACAAGAATACTGACTTGTATGATAGGTGAATTATGTCCCAAAAGAACTGTTTTAAAAAGAAAAGGTGTTTACTCCCCAGGCAGATGGCTCCTACAACATCAGACACTCCCCCAACAATCTCAGGAGCTAAACAAGTGGGTAGGCGGATCCCCACTTTACAGAGGAGAGGACTGAGGTATAGAAGGAAGAGTTTGCCCACTCCCCTTTCCATGATCTGTTGGGGATGTGTCAAGTTTCGCAGGAGCCCTGGTGGAGTCACGGGTCACACCTTGGGCTGCTAAATCCACGGCCAGCCGTTGCAAACCACCATCTGCTCCATGGGAGAACGAGGCTTTCTACTCTTGTAAGGAATTCGTGTGGAAGCCCACAGAGGCAGTTCTACCCTATCCTATAGGGTCACTGTGAGTGGGACTCAACTGGATGTCAGAGAGTTTGAGTTTGGGTCTAAGTGTGCTGGGCAGAGGTCACTGTGATGCAGGTGGACGAGATCTCCATCCCAGTGGACCTGAGACCCCAGGCCAGGGGTAGAGTGTCCAGTTTTGGGTCATAGAAAGTCCTCGAAATGATCAATGCTGACTATTATCACTTACCTCACCAAAGAGAAGTTCCAGTCGTCACATGACCCAACCAAACACACTGTCACTGAGCAGACGCCAACTCATGGTGAGCCTGTCGGGCGGAGTAGAACTGCCCCTGCGAGTTTCTGAGACGGGGACTCTTTTCAGGAGTGGAAAGCTCATCTTTCTGGTGGTTTCGAACTGCTGACCTAGCAGTGAGCGGACCAACACGCAACCTCCATGCAATCACATTAGAGGTGAGTTAATGAAATGTTTGACCAAATAGAGCAAGCTAACTTTTATGTTGGTGATTCTGTATGGTCCTTGAATGATGCTATAAATGTCAAACCGGCTCTGGCGTAAAAATCGATTCCCAGCCCTGCTCTAGTGGGAGAAGGCAGGCGAAAAGGAGGCAGCCGCTGAATGCCATCATGTCACCAGCTAGAGGCCAGCAACATCAGACAGTGGAGTGAGTGGGGGGTCACCCCACGTCATCAGGGGAGTGGCCTCAGGACAAGGCCGAATGAGGAGGAGGAGGCATCACAGCAGAACCAGGGGATATGGAACCTGTGAGTCAGGGAGAGGCTCAGACAGGCATCAAGTTTGGGAAGATCCCTCTTCACTCCATGCCCCCTCCCCATTCACCTTGGGTATGGTTTTATTCTGGGTTTTAGATGCCTGATACCTGATCCCATTGACACCTCATGATCACACAGACGGGTGTGCTTTTTCCATGTAGGCTTGCTTGCTTCTGAGATAAATGGCCACTTGTTTATCTTCATGTTATTAAGATCCCAGACACTATATCTTTTGGTAGCTAAGCAGCATCAGCTTTCTTCACATTAGTTTATGCACCCATTTTGCCTTCAGTGATTATGTTGGGAAGGCGAGCATCACAGAATGCCAGATTGTTAGAACAAAATAATCTTGTGTTAAGGGAGCACGTGAATTGAGGTCCAATGTCCATCCATTTGCAACCTTAATTCTTAACACATAGATATGAGTACAGTTTGATTTCCCTCATATATACATATGTAAATGTCTGTATTTCGCCTCTATAAATGTTGTCTCCAGCTTCTTCTATTTCCTTTTTATTTTCCTCTTCACCCACCATCATGTTTATGTTTGGCCTTCATTTGGGTTTAGTAATTCCTCGCTGCTACATTGCCTTGATTGAGCCCCTCTAGGCATCCTATGGCCTTCCTTCCATTGATTTTAATTCACTTGTTGTTCCCTTGTCCTTCAGTTATTACCCCCACCCTGCCTTCCTTCCCTCTTTCCCTTCTCCCATATCCCCCCTCTCCCCGAACCATAGGTCCTGTTCTTTTCATCTCTGAACTATTTTGCTGCCTATCTTATCTAGATCGACATGCAGATACATTAATAGATGCAAAAATCAGGCAAAGCCAAATAAAACACAAAGGGAGTCAAAACCAACAAAACAATAATAAAACCCAAACACAAAGTACCAAAAAAAAAAAAAAGCCACTGGCAAGAAAGTAAAGTGTTATAAATAGTTCAAGGTCTGTTCGTTAGTCTTTACAAGTGTTTTCTGGTCAAGTCTGATGGGGTGCCACACGCTGTCTCCCAAGTCTATTTTTTTTATTATCTGGGTTCTTCACTGCTGCCCCTGCTGCTCTGCTGTATGTCCTCCATGCTTCACCCCAATGTGATGAGGCCAGACTGTGCACCATTCCCAGTGCCATCCCCTGAAGCATCATGGTCCAGTGCAGGGTCCTGTATTCACGTCTTGGTGCTTCAGGTTGAATGAAGCCTGACCTCTCCCTCCTATGGAAACAAAAACAATATTCTCCCCTGGGATGGGTTACTGCCCTACTCCCCCCACTACCCATGGCTTCCCCCCGCCTCTTTCTTTCCCCCCTCCTATTTAATTGGCTTCCATATGTATCCCTGGATTGAGTTTGGCTCCTGCCATAGTTGCTGGACCTTCACACAGGGATGTTTGACTATAGTAGCTTTTCCCCTTTGTTCAGTTTACCAGAGTGAACTCAAGTTGTACTTGTCCTTTTGTGCCTCACTTCACTCAACATGATCTCCTCCGGTACTTCCCATGCAGCAATGTGCTTCATGCATTCATTGCTGCATTTTAGGGACATGTAGTACTCCATTGTATGTATGGACCCCCATTTTTTGATCCATTTGTCTGATGGTGGAAATTTAGGTTGCTTCCAACTCCTTGCGATTGTGAACTGTGCCACGATGCACACTGGAGCACAGATGTCTGGCCGTGGTTTGTTTCTTGCCTCTTCTGGGTATATGCCCAGTAGGAGGATTGCTGGGTCATATGGTAGCTCTATTTCCATTTGTTTTAAATATCACCAAATCAATTTCCATAATGGCTATACATACCTACAGGTCCACCAGCAGTGGACGAGAGTTCCTATCTTCCCACAGCCCCTCCAACACTTGTTATTGTCGGAATGTTTGAATTGGGCTATCTTTGAGGGTGTTTGGTGGTATCTCATTGCTTTTTTAATTTACATTTCTCTTACAGCTAGTCATTGGGAACATTTTCTGGTTGTTTATTGGCCATTCAGGTTTCTGACCCTGTGAAACGTCTGTTCAGGTTCTCTGTCCACCTCCTCAGCGAGCAGATAGAAGCCAGACCAGTCTAAGGAGCGCTTGGCTCAAGTCATGGTATTTTCAATTGCCTCCTCTGCATGTGAAAGTGAACCGTGCCTAAGGAAGACCCAAGGAGAAGCAGTGCATCTGAACTGTGGTGCTCAAGAAGAATAATGACCATACCGTGGACTGACCGCTCAAGAGACCAACAAATCTGTCCTGGAAGAAGTATGGCCAGAGTGCTCCTTAGAGGCCAGGGTGCCAAGACTTCACATTACATACTTTGTCAGCAAATGCCAGTCTCTGGAGGTCACCACACTTGGAGAAGTAGAGGAACAGCGAGAAAGAGGAAGGCCCTCAAGATGGACGGACACAGGGGCTGCACCAATGGGCTCAAACAGAGGACCACTGTATGGTTGGTGCAGGCTGGGACCAGGTCTCCTTCTGTCGTGCAGAGGGTCGTGATGGGTTGGATCTCCATGGGCCTGACCACAGTAACCACGCTCGCCGCTGTGTGCCCAGGCGAGCAAGAATCCCGGGTGGCAACAAGGCACATTTCCATCAGAAACCAGCCCGGGACCCCTCTTCCCAACCCAAGTGGGCTCCCTGCCCGAGACTGAGGCACCCAGGATCAGAAATACCTGTGGTCCCACAGGAGTTCAAAGCAGACACCCCTTGAGATGGGGCTGTTTTACACAGAGTATAGCTTGGCCCCCTGAAGAGAGAAGCTAGGATGTGGTTGAGGAAGCAGCGTGGTGTCAGGGT
The DNA here is from genome assembly GCA_004026705.1 of Nesogale talazaci. Classification (NCBI taxonomy): domain Eukaryota; kingdom Metazoa; phylum Chordata; class Mammalia; order Afrosoricida; family Tenrecidae; genus Nesogale; species Nesogale talazaci. Next base: position 11,758 of record PVJH01004688.1, read on the forward strand.
AATCACTCAGCACGGTGGGAATATTCTTCACCCACAGAGCCCAAGGCCACAACTCAACCCAGCTCCCTGCTCCATGTGACTCATGGGCAGGAGGCCTGGCTGCAAACGCTCTCAGAGAAGCTGGGAGGGCCTGGGCTGAGGGCTGCGTGTGGGCAGGCCCTGGCCAATAGGACTGTTCACAGAGAACAGAGGGGAGAGGCCATGGGAAGAGACATTGACAGGCCAAGGGGTATTGGGGCCATCAGGAGCTGGAGGGCACAGGGAAAGCTTTCTCCTTGCAGCGGTTCTCAACGTGTGGGTCGAGGCCCCTTTGAGGGTCAAATGATCCTTTCACAGGGGTCGCCCAATTCATAACCGTAGCAAAATGACAGTGATAAAGTAGCAAGGAAAATAATTTTACGGTTGGGGGGAGGAGGTGGGTCACCACCACATGAGGGACTGTATGAAAGGGTCTTGGCATTAGGGAGGTTGAGAATCACTGCTTCAGAACCTTGGAGAGGACCCCACCCAGCAGATCTGGGCTCTCCCCACATCCGATCAACAAGGGCACAGCCACTTAAGACAGCTGATTCAGGAGGTGGGAGCCCCCAGAAAGGGGACCTCTTGCTCTTGCTCAGAATGACTTTGAGGAAGAGACTGGCAAGGGACCTTGCCCCCAACTCGGTAACTGCCAGGGAACAAGTTGCGTGGCCAGATGATCTGGGCCAGCGGTCCAGTAGTGCCCCAGGACTGCATGCCCACCCCCATCCCCATCCCCTCCCCAGGTGCCTCCCTCAGCTACTGCCGCCCACGCATGGGGGTTGCAGACTCCTACAGTCTCAGGCAGCTTTGTCATCCTGCGCTCCCACCCCCACCTGCGATTTGCAAGGGCTTTAATGAAAACTCACAGCGACCCTGTGCATTTGAGACGGTCCCTGCTAACGCGAGGATAAAGCCTGGCTTCTCCCTGAGTGAGCTGCTGGTTTCAAACTACTGACCACGCAGATGGCAGCCCCATGCGGATTCACGCCGCCAGGCGAGGGGCGTCCATTTCAGCAGATGGGTTGCCATGCCGGAACGCGGGCACCACGTTTCTAGAAATTTTTTCTTTGAAGGCGGCCAGATTTGAGGAGGGGAAAAAGGCAATTTTTAATGAGCCATCTTTAGATGCCAGCAAGTTATGAAAAACACATCAAACCCAAACACCAGCCTTCCCCCGCTCCCTCAAGGGGCCAAGACAAGCACCTGTTGAGTTCTTGGCTTGTGGTCTGGGGCTGTGTGTGAAAATGGCCCTGCCCAGAAAAAAAGACGTTTCTGTCAGTAACCGGACAGAAAAAGGGCACTGGGAGGGGACCCCACGCGCAAGAGGAGGGTACAGTCCGAGGGGAGGTGGGCACTGCTCAGACACCAGGAAACCCAGCAGGGTCTTGGCTGGCAGCTGGGATCCTGCAGAAACATGACCCCGAATTCCCTACACCTCAGGTGGATGAGCCCCGCAGAAGCCAGCACCCTGGGGTGCCCTGACATGGGAGCAGAGAGGGTCACCAGCGGGCACCACCAGCCCACCTCTTCCAGCATTGGGACCAGAGAGGCGGAGGTCTTATTCTGCATCCAGCGGTCCCTAAGCTTACTCTTGGGACAAGGACGGCAGGTGGCTGAGGGGGCGGGCACACGGGGGTCTCAGCTCACTGGGGACCCCAGCTTCTCTCTCAAGATACACAATGTCCGCAAATAAAAGCCTCCTTGCTTCACATACACCGTCTATTGATAAAAATCAAGGCTTTTTCTCAGTAGCATTTTACAAAGGGCGGAAGTGTTTATCCCTTCTGGGGGATTGTCGAAGACCACAAACATGGCAGAGCCTATGACCTTGCCTGCACTGGGTGTCCCCTGGAAGGGGGCGCTGGCTAGATAAGATGACCCCCGAACAATAGTGCCCCGCGAAAACATGACCTAAATGAGAGTAAAATAAAATCAGATTCCTGACTTTTAAGTGCGACCCCTAAGCAACACCCACTCAGGGAAATGCAAAAAGGCCCACCGGAAGACTCACTGGTTTCCTGGGCGGTCTTGGTCAGTCAGTCAGTGCTGTGAGAAGGCAGTGGTTCTCTGGGTGAGAGTATGCTTAGTAACAAACTCGCAAAGGCAAGAGGCGAAAGAGGAGAATTCCTCTGAAGCCTACTGGGCTGTTCCCTCTCTGCCACCACCGGCCCCTGCCCCGGGGGGAGTGGCAGGGTGACTGAAGCCACTGTCTGCCGGTGGCCCAGGGGAACAGAGGGCAGACAGTGGCAGACACGAGGCACTGATGCCCAGTGATGTGTGGCCACGGGCTCCGGAGTTAGTCCAGAAACTCAAGACTTGCTGTTCTTTTGTCTTTTATTTGTTTATTGCAATTAAACATGTAAAGGTTAATAAACAGACATAGTCCCAAGTTAGTAGGTTGGTATTATAACATTTATTAAAATAATGCTATGGGTTAATAGAAACAGCAAAGAACCAAAGAATTAAAATGCAAGCTATGTAAATTCCCAACTAAAATCCAAAGTGTCTAATGTATTCATTCGTTAGCTAACTAAAAGCCCAAGAAAGACAAGACACCCAATATAATAAAGTACTGCAAAACAATTGGCAATTTTCAGTTATCAAAATTGTGGATTTTGCATTTTGTATCCTTTTCTCAATCAAGAAAAAAATTTTTTCTGAATGTTATATAACATACATATAAAACAAGATAGAAAAATACATTATAAACTTGTAACAATGGCTGTAAATACATTATCTTACATGTTTCTCATAGGCAATAGGTTGGTTATGGTACATACATAGCATGAAACCACTAAGATAATAAAGAATAGACAAATACATGTCAGCTGTACGGGAACATACAAGCGACACTCCCATCTACCCACTCTAAAAAAATTACATAATACTGTCAGAAAAAAAAGTCTTAAAAACTACATATTTTAATAAGAAATAAATTCGATAAAGAGTGATAATACTGAGAACCAAGGCATTCAGAGATTTCAAAAGTCATGCGTTTTTTTTTGTTTTTGTTTTTGTTCAGTTGATTCTAAAGTTTGTCAACTAAGTTTTCAAAAGTTTGTTCAGAGCAAACCTTACTCATAAATGTCACACATTTATTTCAACGTTTAACTTTCTTCCCAATAAAAGACCTTTGATAAACATCTAAAATGTCCAGGTATTAACATTGTTGAGATGAAACTGGATCAAATACTGGTATATCGTTTTTAACAACTATCACCTCAAGTGTTTGAGTGTCGCAAATTTATTCAACCAACCAACCAAAAATCAAAAGTGGCACAGCACATGTTGTAAATAAACCAAAACAACTGTGTGTGTAACAGGAAGACAGAGCAGTGGCACATTAAAGTAAAGTGGGCTGGATACAACACCATGAGTGGATGTCTTCTATTGCATAGTCAATGAACTGAAAACGGGTTCCGAGGGAGACACGACGATGGCTGAGGTCACCACTGACGGGGCTCACTGAGCCGGCTGCTGACCTTTAGACATTGACGCCGTGAAGGTCGGTTAAGAGGGCCCGAGTTGATCAGCTGGGAATCCACTGTCACTTGAGATTTGCCATGCCTGGTACTGGGCAGTTAATGATCACACACTCAAGTGTTTCGCTAAGGGTAGGCGTTATGCATAATAAATTGCTTCAACTAAAAAACAAAGTGTTTCAACTTCATGAGAAAAATGAAAGCTTCAACTCAAAAGGTAGCTTAGTTGATCCTCTATATGCAAAATGATCCTGAAGAAAATACCTACTACCAGGTTTTCTCATTCTTTCAAGTTGAGGAAGAAAGAAAGAAAAGGGTGTGTGTGTTTACTAAAACCAGCCAAGAGGTGGGCTACCCGGGTTACCTGGTATGGTAGGAAGAAGACTGATTCAATGTGGGTCATTTAAAAACATTCTTTTCAGAATGCTGATCACAAAGACGCCCATTTGTGAGAAGGTTGGCCATAGCATAGGATCATTTCCAATTTGTAAAGAAGAAGAAGAAAAAAAAATCTAATGTATCATAGCCCCTCTTCTCCAAATAAAATAAAGCTCTGATTTTGTCTGTAAACTGATGTGTCTTATCACACATCATTTTTATCTTAGCATCCTTTGGGCTTTACATCAAAGACTGAGATAACAAACAGAAAAAGAAGTAGTACTTACTCCATTACAATTTTACAAGAATGCTGTGTTAAAACTTACTAAGTGAGTCAGGCATTAGAAAAGTTATCAAATTTTTTTTCACAGTATCAGATTTGGCAAATTTGCATCAAGGTAACGTGGCCAAAACCGTCCAACTCAGATATCAACTCGTGCCCCCTCCCCCTGCCCCTGGATCCCTGGGCCCCTGAGCCCTAGGACAGACTCATGTCCGAGGGAGGAGCTGCTCTTCCCAGACGCTTGACTAAATGACCATGAAGGAAAATAAGGCACTTTCTTTTCTTTAGACTTATTCCAATACTTAAAAAATAAAAAAAGAAAGACAAAAAAGGCTCTTTTGGTCTTTTGTTTTCTTGACAACCACCAGAAAAAATCATTTAATGAAATAAAGGGTTTCTTTGTTCTTTTTTCTTTTTTTTATAACACTTGAAAGTATAAAATGCTACATTTCCAAAAATATATATATTTGTTTTCTGCACCAGCACCCTTGTATAGTAAAAGTATCTACTTTGTGTTCGTTTGTTTCAATGCACTACACTTATCTACAATTCATCACATGTTTACAGCAAATAGGCAAGCATGGCTTTTACATCCTTAATGAGTTTTTTTTTTTGTTTGTTTTTCGTTTTTCTATACAGGGAGGTTTCAAAAAATATCAAACAGTTTGCCCAGTTATGTGACACATTATGCATGTACCTTGTTCTCAAACTTTTTTTTTTCCCTTCAATTTTTTTTAAAGGAGGTATCAAAGAAAGACTCGGCTATCATTTGCTTTCTTTTCTCCTTTAAAAATAGTGTTAGTTTTGTTCTTTGCATCACTTTAAAAAATTCTGTGTGAATTTCCCTCTCATGGCACAACGTTCTTCTAATACTTTCAGTTTTGGCAGGCAATAAAAAAGAAAGTAAAGAAAAGCAGAGGCGGTGACGCCTGCCCTCCGAGGGCCCTGTAGTGACTACGAGCGTTTCCAACTGTGAATACTTGTGAGCTCACTTCACCGACGACATCCCTGACCCAAGGTGCACGCATGATGCATCACCACACAGTACATTCAGAGCGAGCGGGGCTCCGCTCGGAGGAGGGGCTCCGGAAGTCTCTCACAGTAACTGCCTCTGTCTCCGGGGGGCTCCACCACGCCTGGCTCCCTGCTAAGTGAGGCCTCTGGCCGTTCGCGTCGGGCGGGGCTGGAAGAGGACCGGTGCCGCGGGATGGATTGGACCTTATTGCTTTACTACTATTCAGTGCAGGTTCTAGAACCACTTTCACCCAAACGAGGAGAAGGGGAGGGGGAAAAAAATAGCTGAGTTGGAGGACAACCATTTCTTTGTCTTTTGTTTGGTTAGATGGTGAGACGAACGGACAAGTGCCTCAGCTCGCTGCGCTGACGACAGGCAAGCAAAGGCGATTACCAGTTAACTGATCAGCAGGCAGGCATGGTCAGGTCATCATTGGGTGAAGAGTTCAGAGGTCAGAAGGTCATAGGTTAGTTGCCGGTGGCGGCTGGGTGGTTAGAAACAAAAAAAAACAAAACAAAAAAAGAAAGAAAAGATAGAGAAGAGATTAGTTTCAGCTAGTGACGGCTTAATGACAACATGAAAAACTAATCACAACTAATAAAAAAAAAGCATGTTTAATTCTGACAAACTGATTTGACACCATCTACAGAATACAATGAAAATCATGACCATTTTGTATCATGATTTGAACAAATGAAGGAAAGCCCAGTCCCCCAGCCCCCAGAAAAAAAAAACCCAAACCAGAAAAACAAATGAACAAAAACAAAACAAAACAAAACAAAAAAAACTGGTTAACAGGAAAATAGAAATAAAATACAACTAACAACTAATAGTTAGTAGCAGTCAATGAGGAAACTGGAAACAATGAGAGGTCTGCTACACAGACGTGGGAGCAGTCAGCGCCGTTACCAGGATCTGACTGCTAGTAAGCATTAGTGTCCTCCCAGGTGCAAGCGTTAAAGCAACTATTAATGATGGGTGTGATTATTAATAACTGATGGACAGAAATGATTCTGAGGAAATTTACAATCTCTATGAATGTTTTGGTTCAACATAAACTCTGGGCCAAACAAGGTTTCTTTTGTTCAATAAATGTTTATTGCTTTTTTTTTCTTCCAATTATTCTATTTACAAACAACATGGAATTTCCTGGCCTCATGATACAGAGCAATACTAAACTGTCCTCTAGCAGGGCAGCAACCTCATGGGAGCCAGGGACAGGCCAGGCTGCCAGCACTGGCCAACACTTTCCAGTTGAAAGAAAATACTATTTTACACATATAGAACACTTATAAAATGCACTTGCATGTAAACACTGTAAAATCCTGCCATTTAAATTTCTACACTCAAAAAGCTCTAAGTACATCAAAAAATAGAAGGAATTTCTAATTGATACCAATAAGGCATTTTGAAATGACAAACAGCGTCCTTTATTCAATTTCAAAGCTAATACTCTGCAAATACAATAAAATCTGACACTTCATATACATTCCTGCTTTATAATTTTATATTTTAAAAGAAGCCACCTGTAAATACTATTTTCTTTTTGCAAAATAAACAGAATAAAATAAAACAAACAAAAAAAAATTACAGTAAAACAAAGTAGTTCTCAAGTGGAAAAGTGACCATTCCCGGTGTCCTTGAGTTATTCCTTCCTTAACGACCCCTGCCACATTCGGCGTCACCAAACTTGGTCCACTTAACAGTAGTACGATTTGTAAGACTCATTCACTAGCTTATTGTCGGCACTACACTCGGAGGCCTGACCACTCGGTGTGCACTGCTGCGCCCGTGACGGAGGGGACAAGGACTGAAGTGGAGGGGACAGGTGTGAAGATGTGTGGTGGCAGACCCTAGCGAAGTCCACAGGGGCCCCAGGACCTCTGCAGGGGCTGACACCCTCACAAGGAAGTGGCCTTAGCCACTTTCAGGATCTTTTATAAATACAATAATATGGAATAGGGCCTCTTGATATAACCCAAATCTTCCCTCTCTTCAGAGGAGGCGGGTTGTATTTAACATAAACACTGTTCCGGAGTCAGAGTGGCACATGAACTAACAGACGTGACCACCATGCCACTGCATGGGCACTCCAGGAGACAGAGCCGACTTCACATTTTGACTAACATGGCCTGGTTCTTTTGAGACAAGCCAGGGAAGTGATGGACTTTGTAAAAATCAGTATTGAGGAAAATTCTCGTTCTGTGTGCCTGTGTGTGGGGTGTGTGTGGAATATAAACAGTGTAACCCCATAACACCCAGAGAATATCCTCTGCTGAGTCCTGGCCCCAAGGTTCACACTGTGTGCCACCATGCAAACCACAACCACGTGTGCACGTGTGGCCTCGCAGGCAGTGAAAACTGTGTAGGTGTGCTTAGCCCCAGGAAGAAATAGTCCTGGGCCAGCCACTCTGACACTCTGCACTCCCGACCTGACCTCACCTCACACAGGCTGCGTCTCCTGGCTGTAAATGACATCATCTTGTCTTCAAGTGTTTGAAAACAAAACAAAAAACCCTCAAAAGTAGGGAGCCACAGTAGTATCATAAAATAATTTAAGGGAAGGACTCTAGTCACCTTCCTTAGACCCAAATGAGTGCATACAGTGAGACTAACAGCAGGACAAGGAGTCTTGTTACTAAATTTTTTTCCCTTAAATAATAATAAAAAAAATAACCATTTCGGTTTGCTGACATTGCATTTTGAATAAAAACAGTGACAGGACTAGTAAGAACATATAAATACAGAGCTGAGCATGGAATGTGCTGTCATTTTCCAAACAGAATAAAGTCTTCCTCTAATATCCTCCATCACTACAAGGCACTAGGCTGTTGAGTAGGTCTGTAATTACTGCATGAAAATAAAATTCAGAGAAATCCTCTCGGGGGCAGGGACACAAGGAAAGACTAACAGCATGAAAACTACTTTCAAATACTCTTTAAAAGGATTTTAGACATTAGCAACTATTAATAAAGCTTCAAATCATTCATGAAAGTGCCTGGTTTAAGCCTAATGTGGATTCCTTCTTATTTACAGCCCCCTTTCTCCCCCTCCCCGGGAGCCAGGTTCTGCCTAACCATTTTACAAGGAGCATGAGCTTCCGAGTGCCCGCAGAGCCCAAGGTCGACTGTGTTCATTTGGAACTAAGAGTCTACAGGGCTTGGGAAGTATTTCTGCTGTAGGCTGGATGCCCTAAATTAAAGTGACTAGATGCCCTGCTTTTGGCAGGGCAGTCCCGATTTTAATCCATCCCCGCCCCGCACCCCCCACCCCACCGGTGTCCTGTGGCATTTTTAAAAAGTCCCGACTTTTGAAAAGAATGCACAACAAACTAGGGAACGGCAGGAGAATGGGAAGGAAATATACCTTCCCCCCCGGTGTCCCACTTTACTAATGTTAAAATCTGGTCACTTCACCCTAAGTGTCTCTGATTACCAGGGGGACACCTGCAAGGCCTGTGAAGTTCTTGCGAAAAGCAGACTCATTTTTCTACGCTCAGAGAAAGTGGTCTGACACAGCTTGTCCATCCCTGGCTTTCTCAGCAGCGGGAGAAACTGGACCAGCCCCCACGCGATGTGCTATAATCACACAGGGCAGAGAAGCCAGCACGACTCGATGCCAGTGCCTGTGTGTCATGAAGCTAGCTGGTGGTGGGGTGGGATTCCCATCTCATAAGGAAAAGAAAAAACAAACACAACTTAGAAAAGCAACTCAATGTCAATAAACCGAAACTATCATTCCTTACCAAAAAAAAAAATGATGATTTACAAGAGGGTCTAGGGATTTAGAAAGCTGGGGCACAAATTATGAATGGTGAAAAGGAGAAAAATGCAGACTCATTTTCCAGTCACAGGTTAGCCCCCAAAGACACACACAGAGCTGGCTCTCCATCACCTCTGAACGTGAGAGGCTTTAGCAGCAAATGGGGGTGGGGGTAAAAAAATCAAAGGATCCATTCTGACAAGAGAATGTAAGACTATATGGGAAATGACTTTGATTTGCATTTAGAAAAACAAAAAACCAAACCGACTTAAGTGCAGTTCTCTTCACAGTCCTGACTTGACCTCAGCTTCCCACTGGGGACGTCCCCAGTGCATCTAGCGGTGGCTTTAGCGCTTTTTTCAGAGAGAAAGGTGGAAAGGAGACCCTCAGTTTTCCCCACAAGTGTACAGGAGGCAGAAACTCCTATACCCCACTTCCTAAAGCACCACCCACTGCATATTTTGCAATACCCACGCCAAATGTTTAAACTAACTAGAAGATCAATTCTAAGCAGAAACTATCACTGCAAAATAACTCGAGCAACATCAGACTGGATGGCTCCCCGAACTGACTGGCTGGTGTTTTAGTAGGTATAACCATAGCACATACTAGCACAGAATTTAATAAGTTAAAATATAAAGGGAGCAAAGAAAAAAACAAAAACAAACAAAAAACAGAAACAAAAAACCTAAAATAAAACCAAACAAAAGGCAAAAAAAAAAAAAAAAAAAAACCCCAAACAAAAAACCCACACAAACCACCCTCCCCCATCCCCTCCCTGCCCCCACACACTTTAATCTCTCCATGCTCACAAAGCCAGGCGGGCCGGAGTCCCGAGTCCACAGTGTGTGGTGCAACACCCCACGCGTCTCTTAGCAACAAGAACTGCAGGACTAAACTAACCTCGGTCTGCGGTCACAATCCTTTGGTAAGGATGGACACGCATATCGTGCCTTCGAACTTTAGTAGCCACCGCACCTAGTTAAATTGCAATCACCAAGACAAAGTTAGAGAGCAGTCACAGGGAAAAACACAACAGAAAAACAAACAAAGAACATTAACAGCAGGTTTATCAAAAATGGATTTCAAATGTTCGTTCACTACAAAAGTTGGTTTTAGGGAACATGTTAAGGCACAGTAGTTTTAAAATTAACCACACTCTAGGCCGTAGGTATAGGCATCTAATCATATTGCATTGGCTTCGCACATGGCGGCCTTCCCCTGGGCCCTCCGCTCCTCAGCAGGCCCGTGACAGTGGGTCGTCTCTGCGTTAGGTCCAGTTAAGGGTACTGGTCACGCAGTCCCTGAGGAGCCTCTCCCAGCAGGCCCACTGAAACCCGCCGTGCTGAAGACTGGCCACGGCTTGCTAACCTTATGACTACTTTCAGAGTTGATCATGTACAGAGGTTTAGAAGCAATTCTCAAAGCCTACAGATTGTGGTTTTAAACTTGGAGTCGATGAGTATGAACTGCAATGAATTAGGTGATTAGTAAAGCAAACAGTATAGTACTTAGCAGTCAGTACACTACTACACACTCCTTCATCAATTACAGCCACTTGGTCATATTACAGACGAAACCGAATTAATAACACAATTTCACTTTATGTCTATGTGCAAAAAGTGCAAGTAAGTCACTGACTGCTAGGCTAGGCTTTTGTTTGTGTTTGTTTTTCCCCCGGAGGCTGCTGAGACTAAGCATTTGTTAAATTCAGATCTGATGAGGGTTCGGTTAAGACCATTCTTGAATTCTTAGCCTTTCGTTGGGAAAGCCATACCTGAAGATAAAAGGAAGGGAATTAAACATTAGTCACCAGTGAAGACTTGATGCTCACACCAACCTCCGCACTACCACCAACACGCACGCCTGCGTCTGTCTGGAAGGGCTGCTCCTCTCCAGGAACACTACCGGGAGCACTGACAGGCGGCATGCATGTTATCTGTGTGCCGGCCACTGTCCCTGCGCAGGGGGACACCGTGGTCTGAGTGCTCCAAGTGGCCAGTGCCAGCTCAGGTGACAGAGCGGAGTGAAAAGTTGGCTCACCACACCTTCCTTCTTCCCATTTAGTACGGATCCCATATGAGCAGCTGAACCCTTTGCTTGCAATTTTGTCTACTCATTCAGCTTTGGTCAAGAAAAACTTCTGGATAACACAAAACCCACGTTGCTTTACAACGTGGAGTTCTGCAGCCAGGCCTCGAGAATCTCTTAAGCAGTAAGCGGTCCCACCCCCTGCTCATCCTGATGTGCACTGGGCCCCAGGGAGGGAGGGCCAGCCCTACAACTCCTCAGCACAGGTGCTGGGGGGCGGGGGCGGGGCAGCAGAGAGGAGTTCCGAGGGGAGGGGAGGAGCATGCGGGACCACAGGACAGAGCGTTAATAGGAAGGAAACACTTATAAAGGTTACATGTTACATGTTATATTAAAAAAAAGAAACCCAAAACAAAAAAACAAGGCTTTAAGAATGTGCAGCAAAAGCCAGCCTCTTGGAGGGTCATGTGGTTTCACTCTGACCTGCGTCCCTCGGAACCCCACCCCGCCCCTCTGAGGAACGCACCCTCGTGCAGTCTGTGTCTCCATCCATGAGACAAAGGCACCGGAGTGCATGCACGCACACAGATAACATACAGAGCAGCATGGCTTCATTTAATTCAACAATGGAGTTTTCAGGCTTATAGCTTAATGTCCACGTTCATGAAAGATTTTCAAAATTTTATAAATTGAGATTAATGCTGGAAAGAAAGAAAACACAGATCCAAGTCCTAAAAGTACACAGCACGCATGCAGCACCATGGTCCTAGACAATTCGGGGAGAGAGTTGTGGGTGGCGGGACCAGGGGCGGCCCTGGTCTGCTGCACATGGACTGGCCCGCTGCGCTCTAGTCCTTCGTCCAGCAAGTCAATGGGCTGAAATATCAGGCATGACTGGCATTTCAATCCACTCTATAAAACAAAGGCATCAGTCACGTCCCGGCACACTGCTGCTCACGCACTGCATTTTACTCTGCCTGTGCCCAAGCCGCAGGGAAGCCCCCGGGGGCCCGGCTGCCTGCCTGCCTGCCTGCCTGCCTGACCCCGGGTGCGCCTTCGGTCGGCACCAGGGCAGAGCCTACCTGGGCCAACGGCTAACTTGGGGTTCCACAGAGAAAAGTGGAAAAGACCAGATGCTTCAGAGAGACTTCATATGCTGTGGCATGCAATTTTAAAATCTGGCCATCAACGAGACTAACTTTGGAGACATAGAAATCTAACTGTGGGCAGGGGCTGGGGAAGGAACCTTGGTGCCACGATGGCTTCAGTGGCCTGCTCCCAGCCAGAAGGCCAGTGGTTTGAACCAAGGGCCATCCAGCACGAGGAAGATGTGGTAGTTGGCCCCCAGGAAGATGGTAGCCTGGGAAGCATGTTGGACAGTGCTACCTTGAAAGGTGGCTGGCCGAGGTGGAGGGGGCGTAAGGGGTGGGTGTCTGAAACTCAAAAGTGACCTTGGCAGTGTCCAATGTGTGCCTCTGCTCAGACATTAGTAGGTGAAGGTGTTGTGAACACACTTAGATGCACTCCTTAAAGGAGCAACTTTTGGAGAAGCAGCATGAGACTTGGTGGCCATCTTCCCTCAGGGAAATCTGTCTTGCCTCTTTGTAACCAATCATGTCATTTCCATGTCTGGGGCAGCCAAGCTCTGAAGCAGTGTGTCGCTAACCACGGAAGGAGAAGAACTTACCTAATACACCACTAGGTTCAATGGGGTACTCAAGAATGGATGTCGCCGGAGCCAGTGTGTAGGGGTACTCGTAGGGCGTGTAAATGAGCCCAGCTTCGGGCCCAGGCGGGACTATTGCAGCGGTGGGGTGAGGAGTCCCGTTTGGCATGACAGCGGTCTGTATTTGTCTGATCAAAGGCATTATGGTGGGGCCAGCTGGCGTCGGGGTGCGCAGGGCCGCTGGTGGGAGGACAGGCGCGGGCCCGGTGATAATCCGAGGAGCCGCCTGGGCTGTCGCTGCAAGAGAAAAGGCAAGGGCTGCTGCAGTAAGCAGAGAGATTCAGAAGGCAGCGCAGGGACAGCAGCGTGCGACGCGGCGTGAGAGGGCAGGAGGAAAGGAAGGGAAGCAGGAAGGAAGAAAAATAAAAGGACACCATTAGTACATGCGCAGATCACACCAAACACCCAAGCACACCAAATACCAACGGACTACTCTTGCCCAAGGTGGTTACATACAGCACATGTGCAAATGCTCATTAAAAAGCCAGTGTGGGTAACATCAATCAATAAAAGGTCTGCCTGAGCCGCCAACAAGAGCGGTCTTAGTTCACACCCCACACGGGCTTGGGTGCGTCTACGGTCTCCTGGGACTGAGATGCATGCAGGTGCACAGACCGCCACCTACCGGGCCCTCAAGCCCCCCCCAGGGCCAGAGATGCCGTGCTGACACTCATCTCATCCCACCCCCCATGGAGGCGCAGGGCTTCTTCATGTGCTGCCGCAAATGCACCCCTCTTCTACCTGGCCCCAGGCCTGTCCACAGTCCGCTTGTGCAAGTCCCTGTGGACATGAAAACCAGCCCGGGGTGAAATGATCACAGATAGCTAAGCCCACTGGGAGGCCCTCCAACTCAGGAATGTGGCTGAAATATAAAGCCCACAGATTTATAGAAATGCTATGCTATGTGCACGCTATGCAAGGGTTCACTTCTATCTTTAAAACAGCCTACGAACCCACAGCCCAAGCCTCAGAAACAGGAGTCTGTGAGTGTCGCAGGCCCCGCAATGCAAGGGGAGGACACCTTAGGGAAATGGGGGGAGAGACGAGATGCCAGTCAGGGAGCAGGGCACAATCCACAGAGGACAATTTCACTCAGAGAAGCCAAGTTCACTTTCTTAAAGGAAGAAAAGAAAAGCTGTCAGAATCTTCCATCTTGTGCATTAAGTGCAACAAAGTAAGCTGGAAGCCTTTCACCCTCATCAGAGGACAGAACATGGAATTCCCTCAAACTTGATGAAATGAATCCGTTACAAGCCCCCAACTTAGACATGCTGGCATCTGGCACAACCCGAGGTGGGGTCTCCATCTGACTCTTACGTGATTTAATGTTGGCATCTCGGTAGGTGCCATTGAGAATCGCAAGCTCCATCAGCTGCATCTTCTTAAGGCTGTCTTCCCCTTCGGCCTGTGAGGAGAGAAGAGAGGAGAGAGGCAATCAGCACTGAGGAGGGGCCACACTCACAAGGCTCCAGCTGGAGTTCAGGGACTGAGGGTGGCCCACATGTCTCCTCTTGTTGGGTGTGGTGCCACACAGCACTCTCAACTTGCTGCACTTTTAGTCCAACACATACCACCATTGGCTTAGATTGCCACGAGTCTTGAAAACTCTCAGGAAACCAGTCAGTACCCGTGAGAGCTGTGGGGAGATGGGTACTGAGAGAGGGCAGTGGCTAAACAAAAAGCACACCCACGCTGCAGTTGCCGATGCCACTTAACGTACAACCGGCCAGCGCAGGAACTGGATCTGTGAGTCGGGAGTTTAGGGCCCTGGCTGTGGGGCTGTCTGGTCAGCTGGTTCAGCATCATGAGCATTGTTCTGGAGTCCTAGAATCAACGCCCCTAAATAAATCTTTAAAACATAAACCAAAAATATACTCTGAACTGTCCTTACAATAAACAGCAGTTTACTAGTAAACTAGTAAACAATGTTCACCCAGGGCAGTGTTCTGCTGTAAGCCTCTAAGGGGAGCAGGCTGCCTCAGGTTTCTCCCGCCGTGGGTTTGGTCCCCTATATTACGGGGAGCGTTCAAACTCTTAGCCACGGCCTTGAGGCTCAGGGCGTACTCAATCTAAGCCAATGTTGGGATGTCTCAGTCAGGGCTCCAATCCTGCCTTTGGGGCCTCACTGGAAGCTATAATTTATCGATCTACTGCCAACTGTGTTTTTGTGAGAATTTTCTTTGACCACCTCCCTCTCGTGCCTTTTGAAAAGCTCTATTATCTCATTAAAAAACAAAACCAGAAAGGGTGGCACTGATGCAGTATGGACAAAGCGCAGGCGGTTAGCAAAGGGGAAGGAGCAGGAGCCACCAGGAGACCGTGCGATCAGTGATGGCGCATCAAGGGGACCGCAAAGGACAAACTAAGAGGAACATTTTTGAATTGCTGAATGTAAAGCTGACAGCCTGCTCTATAAAGCTCACCCAATTCACAAAACGCTTGCTCAAAACCACAACCCAGGCAGTGGTGGCTGGCAAAGGAGTGTGTAACACTATGTGCACATGCCGCCCATGACAGTGACTGCGTGCTCAGAAACAGAATGGCTCCAGTTGCACTGTGCCTGACACTGCTAACAAGTCCACAAGAAAAATCCCTATCTTCCAATTCCATCCGTCTAGACACGTTTCGAAACCCCCTTAGATATTTTCACAAGAAAATAAAATAGCCTAACTTTTAGGTAGAATGAATTAAAAGTTGGGTAAAATGAAATAAAATAAATCCCCTTCCAGTTATCTTGTCAGTTTACCAACTGTTCCATTCAAAACACCAAGCCACAGGGACTTCAGATACACAAGATTTGTTTGCAGTACTCAGATAAGAAGCCCTGGCTGTTAACCACAAGGTGGGCAGTTCGAAAACACCAGCTACTTCCCAGAAGTTACTTCCATAGAGAGTGATAGTCTTGGAAACCCACAGGGACAATTCTATTTTGACTTTTAGAGTGGCTGCATAAGAACCGACTCGATGGCAGTGAGAGCAGTTTGGTTTTGTTCAGGTAAGAAAATTTTGCATTTTATTCTCCCAAAAGGAAAATTCAACTATTTGTGATAGTCATACTAATTTTAAAAGTTGATCTATATATTTTGCTTTTGTATATTACTTCCTTGATCTGTACTAACCAGCAAGTGCTAGTCATTCTACGTAGCACTGTGGTGACGGTGTTTCAGCGATACAGGTCCCCAATCCAAACCCATGTATCCTGTGCAACATGGCAGGAAGACCTGGCAGGTGGTCAGGTAGTGAAGATCACAGCCTTAGAAATTTGGTGTTCTGTGGGGTCATCAATTTCATGGCAATCCATTCTTGAGGGTCATCAAGTGACTGAATGTACAAATGAGAAACTTTCTCAAGCACATGGGTACACACCAACTTCATGCCTGACCTCAGAGCTGGCCCACCCTCTCCAATGCCTGCTGCCTCCCTGCTCTGGTCTTTACTGATTCATTCGAAACTGCTCCAAGATTCTGTGAAAAATAGCTGCCCTTCGATCAGTCTATAAACTGCGGTCAGATTAAATGCTTCAAATACAGCTTTCATCTTTCTTATTAACATGCTCACTGCAAAACCCTTTATGTTTTCTTACTCTCTAAAATAGAAATGACTTGTCTAAAACTACTCTGTTCTTGTCACACTGTACATTAACAAGTTAAAAACACGGTCTTCTGTTTTACACACACACACACACACACACACACACACACACACACACACGATGGGCCCCTATAAGACTACCATTTCTTGGATTATTCTCCAACACTCTCCTATCTACCCCTCCCCAGGTTTCCTTATCCTAGAAACTGACACATTCATCCTACCTCTGGGCCCTACATTTTCTCCCTGGATGATCATTTCTGAGATCATTCCTTCTGTAGGTTAGCCCCTTGAGAGTCTACCTCTTACCACTACCCAGCTTTTGCTAGATAATCCTTAAGCACCATAGCAAAACCCACAAAGACGGCGATAGCCCTCCACTCACTTAGATGACTTCCCTGGATGAGTACATAAGAGGAGTAAACCAGCGAGATAGCCACTTCTGTGTCCCTTTATTCCTTCTTGACTCAAGTCTAAGGCAAAGAAAGGAAAAGACTGCCAGTCTGTAACTAATCCCACAACCTTACTTAGCCACTAAGATGGACTGGGTCAACTACAATTTCTAGTGCCACCAAGAATGAGAACAAAACAAAGCGGAAACAGCATGAAGGCGTGAGTGAGGTGCTACTGCCCAGGTCTTTGAGACGTCCTCTGTAGTATGAGGAAATCGAACAGAGGGGAGACATCTCCGTGGTGAAGGGACTATAGCCAATCTGCATAAAGGAGAACGAGGGATCTCTCTGAACAACAGTGAATGTTGGCTAAAGAGAACACAGGGAAACATTTTAACAATTCCTTATGCTTGTTCACTCAAAAGTTCTATGAGGCAACTGCAGACATACTTCAAGAGATCTTTCACAGGTGAAGAAGATGTGGTGCAAGTCTGACAGTGCAACAGGTAGCAGGGTGAATAGAATGACCAGGACAGGGCCACAGGCAGAGGGGTCCTGGTACATCACCACCCCCCTCCCCTCCTGCTGATGGGGGAAAGCTGCGTGCAGGGGACAGTGTGCATTTTGTGGATCAGGACACTGCGGGAAGGATGTGGTGACAGGAGTACAAAACCTAGCAGAATATGGCCCTCAGGTGTGGTACCCCACACAGTGTTGTCACTGGAGACGCTGGGGCAAGGCAGGGGTCACACCCATGATGATGCGGTCTATCGCATCACAGTGCTTCAGTCAGCTCCCGGTAGGGTAGCAGACAACCACCCCACCCCAGCCCTACTCTGGGTCCCCAGAGACAGCAGAGCTCATTAAGAGAAAAGAATTATTTGACATTAAGGAGCAGTCAATGCTGATGTCAGTTACATCTTGGCTGAAAGCAGAGAATACCAGAAAGAGATTTATCTAGGCTTAATTGTACAAAGGCATTCACAATAATTATGGAAAATATGGTCAAGAAGCAGTAATTCTGGAACACTCAGCTGTGCTTAGGAGGAAACTGCACACAGACCGAGAGGTAGTACAATTCAATCAGTACAAAAAGATAAAGTGTGTGGTTTCACTCTAAAAGGTGTATGAGCACCAGGTGTGAATGCGGGTTATGTTCTTTTACCATACCTATTCAATCTGCATGATGAGCAGGTAATCCAAGGTGCTGCACTATATCGAGAAAACGGCATCAGGATTGGAGGAAGGCTCATTCTCAACCTGTCATATGCAGCAGGTACAACCACGCTCACTGAAAAGTGAAGCAGCAGAATTCAAAGGACTTCCGGGTGAAGACTAAAGGCCATGGTCTTCAGTACAGCAGACTCCGTTTCATTATCAACTTAAAAATGCACACAGTTGGACCAACCACCACCGTGATCACAGAAGTGGAGAAGAGTCAAGTTGTTGGAATTTCATTTTACTTGGAGCCACAATTAATGTCCATGGAAGCAACAGCCAGGGTTCAAAGGACTTACTGCATGGGGTAAATGCGCTGCAAAAGGACCTCTTCAGAACGTTACAACGATGTTACTTTGAGGGCAATATTTGCAAGACGCAATAAAATACAGTGCAATTAAGCAAGGTATGCCTGCACAAGGCTATCGACTTACAGGAAAAGAGCTGGACAAGGCAAGAATCGTGAGAGAGAAAATGACAAATGAGCCAGCTTATAAAGAGTTTTAATACAAGAATCCTTTTCATGATCCAAATAGCAAAATGGGCATGACAAAATCTTTGGGCTGAGATGTCAATGTGTACCCGGGGTCGCTTCCAGGGGCAAGGGCAGGTTTGCAGACAGCCCGGCTGCAGGCATGAAGGAAAGAAGGAAGATCTGCAGGGTGGGTCTAGGCTTCAACAGTAGGGTGAACAAGAAAATGGCTCAAAAGGCCTGGAATGCTGATTAAACACCTCACCCAAGTTGGAAGTCAGCTAGATGGCAAAATCCAACAGCAATACCACCTCCCAGGTCAATTTTCACAATATTTTTCTCTAAACTAGTGTATGAAGTCCCAAACTGATTCGCAATTACCTTCTAAAATACTGGCCCATCTCCAGGTCTCCCTCTGGCACCTGCAGGACCAGTGCCCACTCTTGCAAGCCCTGCTGAGGAAACAGAGCTAGTTGGGTGGGCCACCTGGGACCCACCTTTGTACAGCCCTTTCCCAAAGCAGTACCAATCCATTTCCCTCCCCAGCCTCTCCTGCAGCCACTAAGTTCGAATCTGGATGTCTGTACCCCTTGTTTCCTGACTGTCTTTTGTGCTGAGATAATTGATCAATGACACTTTGATCCAATGTGGTCCAGGACAGGAAAAAATAAAGTCCAAGGCCAGAGGAGGGAACTATAGTAGTGTCTAAATTCTGAGAATTTAGTTTGCAGAGGGTTAAGGATATGTGATTGTGAAGGCACAAAATCTATTTGCAGGGCCCCTGTGTTGACTAAGCCTCTGGTGAGTCCCCTCTGATCACTGACCACAGGGATGTGAGTAACTTTGATATGAGATATGCATGTATTGGACAGATGTAGTTAGGTTGGGGGGGGGGGCGGCTGGGAAACTAATATGAATAAGTAAAAAAAAAAAGAAGAAGAAAATATTCTAAAATCCTGATAACTTTTTTAAAATTTGCTTAAACCATTGAGTTGCATGATATGTGGATTAAAGGTCAATAAAGCTTAAAAAAAAGACAAAGCACCCACCCCCAAGCCACACAGATATGAACATGATATAACATGATATGAACAACGATGTCACCTGGAGGACTACGGTGTGCCTGAAAGTAAATAGGGAAGATGGCAGAAGAGGTGAGTTTTTGAAATATAGTGCTGGCCAGTTAATATGGAAAAGTCTCAGAACTGTCTTGTAGAACATACTGCCAGAATGCAATTTGGAAACAAGGCTGACGAGACTTTATCTCACATACACTGGACATGTTATGAAGAGGACCAGTCCTTATAAAAGAATATTATGTTTGGTAAAGTAGAGGGTGGAAAAGACCACTCTCAAAGAGATGGACTGACACAGTGGTCACAATGGGTTCAAACACTGCAATGACTGTGGGGCGGGGGCCGGAAGGGGAGGTGCTCAGTCAGAGCTGACCACGGTGGAGACACCAAATCCAACACGGTGATGTCACCTCCGTGAAAAGGACAGAAATGTTCCAGAACCACTCTGCAGATGCATCAGATGGCTGTTCTCATGGTCCCTTTCAACAGACCAGTTGTTTAGGACAGAAACAAAGGCATACCACTGCTCCACCTGGACACTAACATGGCAGCCTGCCAAGTGAGCCCAGGGCTCAAATCACTGGTCCACTGACACACCCACTGTTCACACTGAGGGTAGTTCTTTTTGTATTTCCTTGACTGACACGCTCCCACTCAACCCTGGGAGCGCCGATGGGAAACCATGAAGCAGACTCTTTAACTAGAAAATTCTGCTGACAATAGTCACAACAGGTGCTGGAGCTGGTGATGCAACCCCCATTTACAAGTGCTCTGCACATCTTCAGTGAGGTGCAAAAGACTACATTAAATGCAGTAATGATTTTCTTTAGAAAAGACCTGATTTCAATAATTAGCACCTTATTTCTTTAAGACACCATTTGAAATGTTACTTCAGAGTAAACTATAATAAAGGGGACAGAGACACTTATGTGGGCAGTTTAGGCTACAGAGTAACATTACCAAATTCACATCACTGTTTTGCAAAGAAGAGGGTACAGGTGGGTGTCCTATCATATTAGCAGCCTTGAGAACACAGTGAGTGGGTCAGCCCTCAGCTGCTGAGGGGAAGGTCCATGGTTAGAATGTCTGAGGCACTCTGGGGAAAATGATGTGGCAGCCAGCTTCTTGTACAATTACAGACATCCCTGCTATCATCAGATCATGTGATTAAGCAATAGATCTACTTTCACTCAATCAAGACAAACTATGATATATATGAGGGGGCTTCAAAAATTCATTGGAAACTATAATTAAGGACAAGATAGTGGAATCATCCCACTAACTCTTTGAAGCCTCCTGATAAATACAAAGGAGGTGTTTCTGGGAGCCTTGCTGTCCAGGAAGAGGGCAGAAGTATCTGAAGATTGGGTTGAGAGAGGTCTCTGGGCAGATGAGTGCTGGCCATGAGACTGTATGAAGCCAAAGAGCACATTCAGAGCAAGCCCTGAGCCTCCAGGGAGGATGGGAAACCTATGCCACCAGATAATGCTCGCGCACAGAGATGTGGCCTAGCCTTGACTAGGGCAGGCAGCGGGCTCAGCAGTAGCATGTGACCAGGTTTCTGCAGATCTTCAGTGAAAGCATAAGCAAGGATACTTGGGAACAGGGCCTGACTACAGTCACCTCGGGCACTCGGAAAAAGGGGCCCGGGGAAGTGAGTCACTCCCCTTCCCCCAATCTGTGGTGAGAGTGTCCATTCACCCCAACTGGCTGTCCCTGTGGAATGATCACCTTCTCAAGAAGCCCATTTTGTGCTAAGAGACAGTCATAAGGCCCTTGGTCTCAGAAAGACCACAGGGCGGATGCTACCAGGTGCCCAGAACCATGTGCAATCATCCAATGTCTCTGTATGTGGTCACCATGGTGGTACCAATCATGGGTTTTAATGGCTTCCACACCCCCACCCCCCACCTACCCAGGCCTCTCATCAATGTGAACCACACGCAAAAAAAATCTCAAATTAAGACCAAGGAGAACCAAGGAAGAGGAGGGGCAAGCCAACTATGTCATCCACTGTCACCTGAAACTGTTCCACAGCCACGAGGACCAGCACCGGAGTGCAGGCTATGGAGCTGACTGCTCCCCCAAGTTTACACGAGGTGGTTCAAAGAACCCCACTTGATGTCTCCTTGTGGGGCTTCAGAGAACAGTTCATATCGTAAGAAGGCCTTGTGCACATATAAAGCAAGTGCCCCTCTCACCTCACTGATGATGCCCCAATAACTCTGCCAGACACCACGCGGCACAGGCTCTCCACCACCCCTGCCTGCCATTAATAGAAAAACTAAAGCCGGGGAGGGAGCTGAGCGAGTTAACCAACAAAGTACTCAAACGCCATCCAACAGGGCTGGGGAACCACCCTCAAGGAGCCAAATGCTACTAATCAAAACATGAAAAAATGTCAGCAAGACATTCTTCTAGGGTGACAGAGAATTTATTTCTGGAGCAAATTGCAGATATGCCCCACTTCTAAGTGATGTGTTCGAAAGTGGCACGAAGTGAAGTCACCTGGAGGGTGCATCCAGGGATGGCGAAGTGCTGCACCCACGAGTCGCTTCTAGGGCTGAAAGGGTACGAAGGACGACCGTGCACTCAGCACATGACCAAGGTGGGGACCCCTTGAGATTATTGGGGGCAGTCTCACACCCCAAAAGTACACAACTCAGAGTTGTTATGTCGAAGCAACCGTGGCTGTCAGCAAGGCTGGACTGCCTCTAGGTTCTGATGCCCTGGTGTGGCAGCTCATGATCGCTGCCAGCTGCCTGCACCATGGATTTGGAGGTGTTCGCTGAGTATAAAGAATTGCACAAGAGCGGTGCTGGGGACCTAAGTGGAGGGAGGATGTTTTGAGAGTGATGATGGCAACAAATGGGCAAATGTGGTCTGTATACAATTGACATATGTATCGATCATAATGGGAGTTGTATGAGCCCCCAATAAAATGATTTATATTTTAAAAAAAAAAGGAGGAAAGAGGAACTCAAATAGAAAATATTTGAAAATGAAGATGGCAACATGTATACAGATATGCTTTGACACAAATTATGTATAGAATACTCCAAGAGTTGTAAGAGTCCCCAATAAAATCATTGGGGGGAAAAAAAGAATTGCACAAAAGCTACTAAAAGTAAAACAGTGACTCTAGAAACTGTTGGTACGTACACTTAATTAACAGAAACACAAAGGGCAAGTGATAGGGTAATCTCTTTGAAGAACCTGAAGGTTAAGTGTGCCCCAAAGCAGACAAAGTCTGTCTGCTTAGCTAAGGATAATGGTCCATAAACCATTGCTTGAGGAAGTGTTCAAACTGTGCACAATATACACTAAAGGGTATCATGAGACACTCCTACAAGTGGTGGGGCGAAAGCACAGTGCAGCAGCCCTAAGTTACCCGGGACAGGGGTTCCATTTATTAGTAATGAACATGGGGAAAGTCTACAGCTGACAACAACCCTAGAAAGTGTCTTCCAAAGCTCAGGAGGAGTTTCCATATTGCTGTATTACAAACTTTAACAACAGTCCAGTTCAGGATTTTTAATCTGAATAGATGCTCCCTTTATGGCACTGTCCTCTCACCACACTGGCTCAATCTGTATGCTGAGCAGAGACTAACAGCTTGTGGTTTGCAGGCAACACAGTCTTACTTGTGGCAGATCAAGGACTGCAGCCTTCGGTATGGATTCCAACTCCAGGTAGAGAACACTAACTTCCCCACAAGTAGGCAATGAAGGACACAGTAACTGAGAAACAGTTGAACTTGCTGTGGATTTCATGTGCTTGGATCCGCAATCAATGCTTATGGAAGGAAGCAATCAGATCAAATGATGTACCAAGCTGGGGAAATTGCTACACAAGACCTCTTTAAAGTGTTCAAAAGCAAGGGTGCTACTTGAAGGACTTTGAGGACTGCCCCAACACATGATCTTTTCAATCTCCTTATATGCAAGGAGAAATCTAGACACGGAGCAACGAAAATCGAAGAAAAATCGTTGCATTTCTGAAGTGTGGTATTGGTGAAGAATATTGACTATACCATGGATTGTCAGTAAAATGAGCAGATCTATCATGGAAGAAGCAGCCAGAATGCTCCTTAGAAGTGAGGATGGCAAACCTTTCTCATGTCTACATTTTGCACATTTTACCAGCAGACCGGTCCCTGGAAAAGAACATCATGCTTACTAAAGTAGAAAGGCAGCAAAAAAGGAGTGACACAGAGGCTGCAACGAGGGACTCGAATGTAACCGCGAGGGTGGCACAGGCAGGGGTGGTGCGTCTGTTGTGCACAGGATCCCTGAGAGCTGGAACCGACCCGACAGCACCTAACAACAGCAGATCTACCTCATCGATGGAACCATGGATTATGCACAGGCGTTATCAGGCCATCAGGGCACAATCGCTCTCTGATTTTACAAAGTAGCAGTTTGGTATCAGGAATGGGTCTAGCAAACAAACCAATAGCAGCACGTTACAGTCTGCTGGTCAAAATAACCTCATTCCTCTGGAACTTCCCGAGAAGCGTGGAGCTGACACACTTGCGAGTAGTGCGGTCAGCTGCTAGGTGAGCAGCTCCCTTCTGTTGTCCGTAGGCTGCTCTGAGTCGCGTGGAACATACACTGACAGCAACTTTGACTTTACCCATCCACATGTGTTTGTGTACCGTAGGCCTTGAAATTTAAAAACCAATTGCATTCTTATGCAAGAGACTATTCTGTAAGATATGGACTAACCAAGTAAAGTCTGTCCTTTTTTTGGAAGGGGGGGGGGGGGAGTGCACATGAGAGCATACAACTACAATAAATGGGCCAACCAGGAGATTCCAGGCTGCACTGCAAGGGCACCTGGCTCAATGTGGGCTGAAGGTAGGCGTGGTGGGGCAGGCCTTGGGGTTTTCGTGGTTTAACAACATCCAATCTGTGACTCAGAGGTGAGAAAGAGGTACAGAAAAAGGGGAAAAAATGCGAAGGTGATTCTAACAAAAAACAAGAAATACACATGGGCTGGTGAGAGACCCCCCTGGATCCTGTCTGGAAGGAAGCAGGTGGCACTGGACTATTCCCACTCCACTTCTAGCAGGGAAGAGCGAGAAGCAGCCCCATGCTTCCAGGGCCCAGAGAACAGGGCGGCTGAAGGCAGGTGAGCGCAGGGATCAGGTGGCTAATCCTGGCAGCACAGATGAGGTCAGATGTAGAACACGTTGGTTCTGTCCAGGGCTTCTGACTGTCCCGCTGGACCTATCAGCAGTGTAAAAGCTCTCGCACACACATTTGCACCCAGCCATCACAGGTAACTATTAAACAAACAAACATTTTAATTTCTGAAAACTAGCTATACTTTAATGCCTCATCCCTTTTATCATGGAAAATTCCAGGCTCTATACTCCTAAATATGTTACACCCAGTGGCAGAGTTCAAGTAGAATACATGTTGTAAATACTGTGTTTGTAGAATAAATGTAACGGGGAAGAAGAGCTCCAACTGGTTGGATTGAAATGCAGTTCTTTCATCAAGGACCACACCAAACTGACTTGAATGACCATGGTGTTTTAACTGGCTTCTGTACTCTTCAAAAACATTTATTTCCTTCGTTTTTAAAACCACTGTAAGCAGCATTCCTTCATTTCTGCAGGCTCTCCGGTTTGATTATTAAAAAGGGTGACTTGATGCCCATTATTCCAAATAACAAATTCCAGTGCCCAAGCAGAGGAGAGTTCTGAAGAAGACGAGGGAGGGAGGAGGGAAGCGAATCTGAGAAGAGGAACCCCTGGTTGTACCACTGGAGTAGTGGGTGTCTTGAGTATTTGGTGGGGGTGAGTGTTACAGAAATCAACTGTGGGTGGTGAGGGAAAGAGTAGCGGTTCTAGTTTCATAGCTCCGGGTTTACCCCCACGCTATTGGGCTTTCAACTACTCTGTTTACAGCTATTTTCAGGTGCTTTTATGTAGCAGTTATGCGTTGGGCTGTGAACTGCAAGGTACACAGTTGGAAACCACTAGCCACCGCTCCTCAGGAGAAAGATGGAGCTTAAACTCCAGTCAAGAGCCTCAGGAACCCCCAGGGCAGCTCACCCCTGTGCTATAGCGCAGCTATGAGTTCCACAGTCTCAGTCTTTTGCTTTTGTTTGACGGCTTCTTAATGTACAAGAAAGGGAACTTTGTTACTGAGTCTATGAATTGCTACTTTCCCACAAAAGTCTTTTCATAACTGAAGTTTTATTTGTGCAGTGACAGAGCATACCTATGGATCAACTGATGAACAGCCTGGAAATTTTAATTTGATAAAGCAATTATAATGTTAGATTTGGGGGTACATATAACAGTAAATATATACTTATTCAGTGAGCAGAAATGCCTGTTAAAGGAGTCATGTGTTAGATGAAAATAAGAACGTTCTTTTGGAATCCGTATAAATAGCAAGGTGAACATTCCTGGTCCTGCAAATTCATCTGCCACTGCAGTTGAGTATTCCATTTAAAAACAATAGACTAATGCTATGATTATCTCTGAGAAGTTTCCTAGGAACTGATCTTTCACAGAATCAGTGATGGGGTACACTGGGGGAAATCTTTCTTTTCCTGGAGCCTTTCCACATGGTTTGAGGACTTTCCTTTGGAATTTCACAACACCTTATGAACTACGCCCTTTGAAGACATTCTTATAGTTGACAAAGAAATTTACCCATTTTTTTTTCATCCTTGAAAAAAAAAACTATCATAAATTCGGAGTTAGTACATACAAGGGTTACCACTCCCAAACTGGAATCTCCGCCCCTACCCCGCAACCAAAGCTTTGTATTTAACTTTTTTTTTTTTTTAACAAAACAACCTTATCACTTTCAAAGTATTCTTCGTTACATATAATATATTTGTCAAGTCTGCTATTCCATTCTTGGAAACATTTTCCAAACTCATCTGTTTGGATGGCTGACAGGACCTCTCTCCTTTTTAGTTCATCTCGTCTATGTCTTCCAATGGCTATCTTTTCATGTCCTTCTTCATTTGAGGAAACAAAAAAAAAAGTTACATAGAACAAGGTCAGGTGAGCCAGGTGGAAGGGGCAAGAGAGGCATGTTGTTTTTGCCAAAAGCTGGAGAACTGAGATGGCTGCATAAGCAGGTATGCTGTTACAGTGAGAAAAGCAGTACTCAACCCTAGTCTGCCACAAACTGGGCCCTTTTTTTGGTCACATATTGTTACACTATTTTTTCAGAACCTCTAAATAGAAAACTTGGCCAACAGTCTGCTCTAGTGGAATGAACTCCAAATTCACTATCCCCCTCACATCAATAAAACAACTGAACAATGTTTTGTTGTTGCTGTTGTGTGTGTGTGCGTGCGGGTGTGTGTGTTTGGAGGGTGGGGGAGAAGATTCCTTGCATTATCATTCCGTAGTCATTCCATCACTTCAAGCAGTATTGTAGCCACAGTTTGCAAAAAGACAAGGCTAGACTGCGTCCTCCAGTGGCCAACCTTTACTTTTCTCCACTCCCACGCTGTACTTCACGATCTTCACTTTCTTCTTCTCCATAAGCTACTATTCCCATTCACTTCAACTGGAATTCCAGGAAAGGCTATGGCCATCTATCTCCATAACACCAAACCAATTGGCAATGGAGACCTTGCAGAATTTTCGGATCCTGAAAGCAGTACCGAACACTAATGGCCAACCCTTCACATCTAAACTGCATTCCTACTTCACTCTTTAAAAAGTGAGTCATAAGATGTAAGAAAGTCAGAAAGGGGGTAGTTCCTAATAATTTGTGATTTCAGCATAGTTCTGAGACAAGTGAGCTATTAATGTATTCCAATTCATTCCTTGGCTCTTTTTTATCTTTGGTCTCATTATAATTAAGGATTTTCCTTCGGACAACCTGTGTGTGTGAAACTCAGTGACCACTCCCCACCCCTCTGGATCCCCAACCTTGTGGATTTTCTAGACGCTAACTTTTTAGGGGAGAAAAGCCCAGGCTTTCTCCCCAGGAGCTGCTGGTGGTTTCAAACTGGCAACCCTGTGGATCACAGCCCTACAAAACCCCCACACTGCCAGAGCAGAAAGCACAGGTCCAGACAATGCTGCAGGACCTAGATAGCTGAGGAGTACCCATGGATGACTCACTGCCTCAAGTCCAACCAGCCTCTCTCCCTGAGAGAACCTGCTCGCCCTGAATATGCCCTGAGAGCAAGAAGTAGCGACAGCAGAAAAAGCCATGGCCCTGACCCCATAAAGAACCATGTATATGAAATCTGAAAGGAATGTGGCAGCACGGGAGCAAAGGTGGAGATGTGGGCTGAGCATGCACAGAATGCCTGCAATAGCTTGGAACAATGTTTCCCAGAAATTCATGCTACTCCCTGTAAAAGTTCCTCTTCCATTCAAGTATCTGGAAATCTGTTTTTTCCATAGGCTGGTGGGGTGAGCTCTCTCTCTCTGCCTCCAGGGAGATTCTGAATTAAATGTCTCTATGTGATCCCCCCACCCCACCAAACATACATCATGTTTCCGCCCCTTTCCCTCACTTTCCTCCTGCCTTAGCTTTGCATGTTCGGTGTTCTGAACCACTGACATAGTTGTGCTGCCATCAACCTTTGTACATTACCTTTGTACAGATTTAAACTACTGGTACTTTAATGTCAGAAGCACCTTACGAGGCAGATACTGTTGTCACCTGTATTTTACATTCAGAGCAGTTAAGGCACAAAAAGAAGGTGAGTGATTAGGGTCAAGCTTTCCACTAACGGGTTGTCGGCTTCAACAATTACTGCCACAAGGCAAGTCAAGATGCTTCGTTGAAGAACAGCCACCCATTTACTAATTCAGCCAGTCACCAGCTTTGTGCAAGGCCCTGCTAACCAGAGCTACGGAGCAGAAGGAATCTCGAACATGCTGCTGAAATGCCCTTAGTCAGGGGAACAGGGTCAGCGATTAGGAAAGCCCCTGCTTGGTACCACAGTAAGCTGCGCCTAGGACTGCAGAGCTCCTTCAGAAATGCTGGCTGGGATCAGAGGAAATGCGTCTACCTGCGAGGAAGGGGCTCACAGAACTGACCGGCCTAACCCCAAGGTGAAGGAGTTAGCAGTCCTCTAGCGGGCGGCTCCATTGAGCACCTCACAGTCAAAACTTCCTAAACGAATGCAACGGTAAAAAGAACAAAACAGCCACGGCCAAGAATCCAGTCTCACTTTCTCACTCCCAGGGAGGAACTGCTGCCGGGGGTTTCTGAGACTGCATTCGCTTTACAGAAGCAGCATTACTCTTCTTTCTCTCCTGAAGCCACTGGTGGATTCGAACTGCTGACCTGGTGGTGGTGGTGGTGGTTGTAAAGTGCCTTCAAGTTAGTTCTGACTCAAAACAACCTCCCACACAAGCGAAAGAAACACTGCCCATTCCTGTGCCACCCAAACAAATGTTATGTTTAAGGGCATTGTTCTAGCCATTGTATCAGTCCATGTCCTTACAGTTTTTCCTCATGCTTGTTCATCTTCTACTTTACCAAGCATGATGTCCTTTTCCTGGGATGGGTCTCCTCGGGTGACTTGTCCAAAGTATTTGACCAAGTCTCCTCATCCTTACTTCGAAAGCACATGCTGACTGTGCTTCTGCCAAGGCACATGCTTGTTCTTCTGGCAGTCCATTGTACTTCCTATCGTCTTCACCAGCATCACCCGTTCAAATGGGACTAGCAGCCCAAGAGTAACCCATTTTGCCACTGGGGCTTCTGAAGCTAGTTAAGAGGAGAGAGGCATTCTTGGAAGAGGTCACTATTATACACTATGTAAGCACGAGGTGGGTCTGGGAGAAACAAACAAACAAAAAAAGATCCGCAGTGACCAGGTGGAGAGAGGCCATAAGCACCATGCCAGTGTGTCAAGGGAGTTACCATATGATCACCATGCTGGTGAAAACTTCAAGACAGCTCTGTCAATAAGTAGAAAATGCCATCCGCAAACAGATCTCACCCAGCAGTGAGACTAGAAAGGGACTGGGGACCATCTACAAGTCGTGGGCTGTTAGGCCACAGGTCAGACAGAAGCTGGGACGCAGTCGATGGGAAGGTGGGCCTAGGTCAGTCAGGCCACCCCAAGCAGGATGCCCAGCGGGAGTGGGGAGGTGGGGTGGCAGGATGGCTCCACAGTGCCGAGTTCAGGAAGCCCATCTAAGCGCAGCCATGACGGTGGTCCTTCCTGGTGATCTGGTTGCTGCCACTGCCCAGGAAGACCCAACTAGAGAAGAGCACCCTGAAAACACCAACCTTTGTGAGAACACAGTGACGCTGAAAGGGGGACTCGAAAGGGCAGGTATAAAGGCTGAAGGAAAATGTCTGAGTGGTCAGATCAGTAATGAGGAAATCGGCTACTCTCGCCCAATGCTCGATGACACTATGAAACGCCAGCTCGGTTTCTAGCCTAGCCAACAGCAAGAGTCGCAACACAGGTTTGTGAGGTGAGTGGCTTTGGATAGCCATTCACTGACTGTTTTTATTTTCCCCAAGCACAGGGCTAATTCCAGAGATGCTACACTCTGTAAGCACTATATCTGACTCACATTGAACACAGTGGCACCCTTCATTGAAAATTCATAAAATGAATTACTATCATGAATCCGCTAACGTCTTCAGGGATGTGAAACTACAAACAATGAGCAAAAGAAGGTAGGTTTTAGAGCCACCTTCATTTAGAGGTGTCACTTTAAAACATAATTTAATTTATGCTTAATATTTAATTTTGATGTTTACTGTTTTTTTTCCACAAAGGCATTCAAGATTAAGAAGACAAAAATAAAAAACCACATTTACTTATGTAGTTTCACAGTGTGGTTTCAAAGTAATTCCTACAAATGAATTTTGTTATCAACACACAGGATAACCTATCTAACAGTTATTTTGAAATTACGTATATTTTCAAAATTCAGACATCAAAAACAGAAGAAAACCAAGGTTACCAAATAATTCTACTTGACATAATCTTAATTAAGGAAATTAAAATGCTTAGTACAATCATTTAATATGGTATTAAAACGTTACACTGGCCACTGTACTACGTACTTTTATTTGTAAATATCCTAACTCAACCATTTAAATGTTATCAAGAATGATTATGGATAAAGGTTTAAAATATAAGCAAATATAAATGCAACTGGCACTTAAAAAAAATTTTTTTTAAGGGGAGGCAATTCAGTACCAACATACTTTAGCACAAAGTAAGCAGACTACAAATGCATTGCCTATATATAAGGAACATGATGCTACTTACCAACCATCAGAAGGGCATGCAAACAAATTAAAGGGATGTATGAAAATAATGAACTTAAAGATACACTAAGAAATCACTCATTCTTTTTCTATTAAATAATTCTTCAATATACAAAAAATGATATATGTATTTTAAATCAATTTACTGTATCTTTGTAGCATACCATACATTAACAGGGAAATAAACACAAAATTTAGGGGGGGGAGGGCGGCGGAAAGATGCCCAAGTGGAAGACAGTATACATTGTAGCATTCAGCAAGCACCTTCTGATAGCAATCCTAAAAGGGAAGGCTACCTCTGAAACCCATAGCAGCTCTTAAGGGAACAAACCCCTTGTCTCTGTTTTATACACACAACACCTCAAATTAAGGACATAAGCCATCCTGTCAACCCAAACATCAGCTAGAGAACTATTCCTCAAAGGATTTTCAATTCAAAATAAATCTGCTGGGAAAAGCAATTAAGTTTCCCAAGAACCAAAAGGAAGGTATCAGTCTTTGTGAGGACTCTTTGGTATAGACAAGACATTTTGTTTTCACCATCACAGTGCAGCTTATTCAAACTGAAGCTCGGGTTTGGGGTCTGCTCTGCTGGCTGGTTTGAGAGCCTGACCCACTGCCTGAGACTAGGTCTGCGGTTGGTACGATTGGAGCGGGGTGTGACAGAGGCTGACGCTGTAGGACCCACTTCTCAGGACACTGCATCTAACCCAAGAAATCTCTCTGACCATCACTGATGAGCACGCTGGTCAGGAAGAGGCTCCTTCCTGCTGTTGCCCTGATGTAAAGAAAAGAGGCTGATCTGAAATACGGTGATGGAAAATACAAAGCTGTGCGCGTGGACACAGAATCAGCTTCCACAAGAACTCCTGTCTGAACAAGGTCATCCACATATTTCAAGGGCCCTTTGTGTGCACCACATCCCTTCTGCAGCGCTCCGGGCCAGTGTTTGAGCCAAGTGGGCTGCCACTTTCCTTGCGATAAGTCTCACGGGGACTATCGGGTGTCTCTGTACCCCAAAGTGAGGTTGATGTGCTGACAACACATTCATCAGACAAAAATGAGATCTTACCATTCTTATGAGACATCCTATCTGCCACCGAAGCACCTTTATTAATGGCTCCCTCGTTATCTTAAAGGACAGGGTTCTAATCACACTGTCGTAATATGTAATTATATCTTAACAATAATGATTAATGTATGTGTAAAAAATGCAGGTGTGGCGTCTGCAAGCACATTCACACTTACTCATCGTCTGAGTGGAGCTGAGACCCTTTGAAAGATCCAGATGCATTTTCAGGCCACTAGGGGAAAGGCTGTCTGCTCCTCCACAGATTTAAAGCCACAGAAACCTTGCACAGGGTCGTTTTTGAGTAGTCGGATAGACTCCATCCCAGCAGGTTTGGTTTCTTGGCTTTAGGGTGGCTCTAATCAACTCACTACTACTATCACACGGCGCCTAGGGGGCTTGAAAATGCGAACGGACCCCGGGCCCCTGGGAAGCTGCCACTTACTGTGCGCAAGTACAGTATACTCTAAAAATGTCCAAATACTGACCAACTCCATTTGTGGAGTTTCTGTTGGAAGCAGATAGAAGGCACTGATGTAAGAGAACGACTAGTATTACTGTTATTTGGAGGGTGGAGACATACACTAGCCAAAGTGACATTCACTTTCCTGGGCAATCCGGAAGCATGGCACACCCTTTTCTCACTACAAAGTCATTATTCTAGAGCAGGGCTGGGGCTGACAGGGCTCACAGGCCATCTAAGGGCCATGAAATCATCAATAGCAGCTTCACCAAAGAGCAGTTCTAGTCATCACATCACATTAGACGTCAGCTAATTAAATGAATGACCAGTATGGCTCAAAATTGATGCTTTCAACATCTGGATGGCGCTTGGTAGAAAACAAGTTCTCTGTCCCTGCTCTCAAGTGGAATTCCTATGAGAGATGAAAGAGAGTGTAAGCTCTGGTGGGCCATTAAAATCTGCTTTCAAAGCTTCAGTGCCTTGCTTCTACCACCCCCCCACCCCCCCAAAAAAAGCATTCAATATTCACCTTACTTTATGAGATAGGTAGGACAATTGTAAATAATAAATATTTGCTGTTTGTGTTTAACACAATTGAAGTCGGGTTATCTGGATAATGCTGGTTAAAACAATATGAAGAATCATTTTGATGGTGTGTGATTGGAAAATACCTTTAAGAAGGTAAGTTCAACTCATGCTTAGAGCTGTCACACTTTCTTACCAGTCACTCAGAGCCAAACTCCTTGGGTGTCTCACTGTCTGTGCTATATATGTGGTCACACACAAATGCCAATAAACTGATGGCCTACAGGGAGCAGGGATCAACATCTTCTCGTTAAAAGTGTAGGCAATATCAGCCTTCCATGCAGTAGTGTCCATACGACAGAAAGCAAGAACCCAATCCTTTTAAACATTTAACTCATGAGTTTATTGAAACCCACCAAATCGCTCAGAGTAAACGCCTCTTACATTCAAAAATTCCCATGGCAACTCGTTTAGTTTGGCAGACAGGCAGGTCCAAATTCAATCCTTTTATCCCACAGCTAAATCATGACACTGAAGAGCCTGTTAATTACTGTTCTCTGGGTCCCCAGACAGATCTCCCATTCAGATTACAAAGTGGCAAAGGCAGGATGAGGCCACACCTTCCTTTACCTGAGAGATGCCCTTGGCTTGGCGTCTGTGACTCTCTCTCCCAACCAAGGTGCCAGTGAAGCCCACAATACAATGATTTCCATAGTGGACACCTCTAGTCCAGAACTAATTGCCAGATGTCACGAAAAACTCGGCGGGCAAAGCCTCATGAGTGGAGTGAGTCAGCATCTCTTACTACCGCCGTACTTCACAGCTCATCTACTCCTCGTCCGGGGACGCTGGCGCAGTTAACTCTGAGTCCACTGCTCAGGGCATAAGGAAGGCACAAAGGCAGTAACGAAAACATACTTTTTGTGTCAGAGTCCTCCCTACTATTCTCCCAGTTGCTAAAGCTATTGACACTTGTAGGTTTTCAAAGAGATCAATTAATACGGGCCTTGGTTTGGTAGATCTTTCCAACTTCCCAATGTTCTTTGCAGTGGCTACAGTTCTCACCGGCAAAACAGGTCATTAGATCACACATTGAGTCAGATGCTCATGTCATAAAGAGATGAGCTATCTCACTCATATCCAAGTTTGAAAAGGCCTCTAAGGAAATGAACTGGGAGGAGGACAGACATCCTATCATGCGAAGACTAGTAGTACGCTCTTCTAACGTGGTGTTCTTTACAGATCTACCCAACCTAGAAGGGAGCTCACTCTATGACTCAGCAACAAGCCCCTGTTTAAATCTGGAAGTAAATACGTTAGGGGGCTTCTAAAGTTTCATTTAAAAATTCCCCATCTTTTATTTCTATGTTCGCACAAACCAGACCCTCTCCTGCGTTGTCGTTGTTGTTGTTGTTTTTCAAATGCCAATTATTTCATGTGGTGAAAAGACAGCCATTATTCTCCTAGGGCAATATGTCCATCAAAGAGATGCAAAGATTGGCCTAACACAATGCAAAAGGCATTTTAAGTCCCGTCTGTCAATGGAACACACAGATGTCTTTACCTAAGATCTGACTTGGTTTTCACTGAAAGAAAGCAACACTCCAACGGGAAACCTAGCAAGCCTTTCAGAGTCACAACACTGACCATCTCACACTGACCCTCCACCAGGTTGGCTTCCTATCCAAGCTCCTCATGTAAAGCCCAAACTTAGAGAACAGGAGGAATTGAAAAAAAAAAATTCACATTTCTAGCCAAAGTCCCTTATCCAGGCCTCTTTCCTAGTAATCGATTAGAGTTGGGGGTGGGGAGGTAAGGGGCTCAGGATCAGAGATGACCCAAAGAACATTCCCAGCCGATTCTTTATCTAGAAGATGACATGAGCAGAGTTTTTGAACGTGTCTATGGTCATTCATAAAAACAGACCATAAATGCTGGGCCATCAGAAACGTCACCATTCCGTCTTGGAAACCCAAAAGGGCAATTCTATGCTGTCCTATAAAGTGACTAGGCGCTGGAACTGGCTCAAGGGCACCAAGTAACAATATGATAAATAGGAAAGTATTGAGCATTAAAAACAACCTTTGATCTAAGAAGTAACAAAGGCAATGGGATGTTTCAAACTGAGTGATGATTAAAATACAGCACAAGGCTATCTGTGGGATGCAGCAGTCATGATTACGGTGAGGGATTTGCGGCGTTCAAAGGAAGAGCTCAAAGGTCTCAACGGACTAATTTATGACATTTACGTTAAGAATACTGAAAATAAAATGCAACTCAAAAGGTGTAACAGTGATTATTGATGAGACAGAAAAAGAACAATGAAAACCAGAGACCGGAAAGCTGGTGTTTCCAAGCTCTTAATCAAAGAAAGCATAGCTAAAGGATAAAAAAAGGTGAAGGGAAGCCACAAATACCCACCATCTCCCCTAGGGAGCCAACTGGAAAGAAGAGTACCACCGACTTCTTTGTTCTCACAAATTCGAAATTTCGATGTCGACAAAATTCCTGAAAACTTTAAAAATAAGGAACAGAAAATCTGATCAACTCTACTGACTTAAATTGAATTTGCAATCAAATCTTTTCTACAATACACAAACACACAAAGACACGCCATAAACTGGGAGAAAATATTGGGCGGAAAAGAAAAGGGGAAGAAAAAAAAAAGAGGAGGCCACTGGACCTTGAACAGCCTAACATGGTCAAGACGCCCAGAAAGATGCTCAGCATCATGTCTTCAGGAACATGAAAATTATAACCACAAGTGAAATGATACAAATGACCAATCAAAAAAGAAGAGCCATTTGAAAAACCTAGGAAACAACCGAATGAATCTCTATCAATGAACGAATAAGCAAAATATGCTGAATAAGCAAAAGACAAAAGGGTTTCCTTTAAATAAAATTCTGGCAACGGCAAAATTAACCACTAGTCCTCTTTCTCCTCCCTGCCCAATGGTCTCCTGGGGACAGGTGTGGGCGGTGGTGAGCTGAAGTCAATGGTCACAGGCGAAAGATGGGTAAATCTGTTTCTATAAAGTTCACAGCCAAGGAGACTCTGTGTGACAGAGGATTTTATGGGGCAGAATCCACTTAATGGTAATGTGCTTGCTTGGTGTTCCACTAATACCTACATATAGACAGTGCGATGTGAGTTTAGTCTAATTTCCATATTTCATTAAACATTCTTTTGTTTAGTCACTAACCATGAAAAATGTTACAAACAAAACCAAATTTCACTTGTGGATGTAGCCCATGGGCCATACTTAGCTGAGCCCAATCAGAGACTCTTAACCCATCTCCTTCCTGACTTCCATTCTTCTCTGTCTGTGTAAAACACTGATCTGACCTATGATGTCACTCTCCCATTTAAAGTCCACCAAATGCTTCACCAGCATATTAGGCCAAAGCCCAAGACCTTAAAGCAGCTAAGGTCCTGTCCAACAATCAACCAACTGTCCTAATCAATAAGCAAGCATACAACACCAAGGCTATTACTAGCAGGTCATACAGAGTGAAAAACACTGGCAATACAGGTTATATTATGCAGGAAGGAGTAAGGGGCATAAAGTATCTAATGATCAAGTTGGGAAATAAATAGACTAATATATACCTTTTCTGTACAAGGATAAAATGTGTGCTATTTGAAAAGTACTACATATACTAGTAAACTTATTACATACATGCTAAGACAAAACTATAAGAAGAATGTTCAGCCAAGATGTCCAACACACCATTTCACTCTCACTGACTCACAACGCGTACCGACTGTGATGTCAATAAGAATCAGAACTACCAGAACTACTGTGAAGAAAGCTTTCTAATTGTAATAAGCAGGTCACACATGCATGCATGCTGCTGCTGTGTGGTGACAATGAGTCACTTCTAAGCCACACTAGCATACACACAACAAAAGGAAACACTACCTGGTTGGCCCTGCCCCTGTCCTCCCTCACAATCTTTGCTGTTTGGATTGTTTCAAGCAAGCTTCAGTCAGCAAAGACACATCTTTGTTTTAGAAACTTTAAAACTCAAAAATTAATGTTTCAATTGCATTTCCCTCTATGGGTTTACACATTTTCCATCATGATCGATACCGTTTGCAGTTTAAGAGCCACATTGTCAGAAGACAACAGCATTCACTTGTTACCAGTAATGTTGCGTGTGGAACTGGAATCTTGGTCTAAAATGGCGAGCCATCAGCACTTGTTCCACTTGCCTCACATTCACGGCCAGCTCTAGTCCTCACCCTAACGGGGGGAGGAACAAGGCAAATGGAGTTCCCACACCACGGTATAAGGAGCTCCTGAGGCATTTCCATTAGGAAGGCAGCAATCAACGAATGGATCCAACCTGGAAGGTGGTCTTTTGGCCTTAAGTCTGCCCAGAATGACTGCACACACTAGATATTAACAAAAACAGCACCATCTTATATTCTTTTTCAGCCAATGGTTCTAACTTATAAGACAGGTGGCCAAAGAATGTGGAAATTATTGAACACTATCATTAATATCACATACAAGTGAAAGTTTGCTGAAGTGCAAACTTTGCTCAAAACTCAAACTGGATTCAGAAAAGGACAAGCATGGAACTAGAGGTGTATCAATATTATTGTATGGATTTTGTGAAAAACAGAGAATAACACAAAGTTGTATACTGTGTCTTATTAAGCATGCAAAGTCAATCAGTGGTGTGGGTCACAACAAGTTACGGATAACATCCCAAAGGATGGGAATCCAGAACATGGCATCATGCTCATGCAGAACCTTTATATAAACCATGGGGCAGGCCTTTAAACAAAACAAGCGGATACTGTATGACTTAACAATCAAAACAGGTATACATCAAAGCTGTATCCTTTCTCCTATGTTCTGTTTCAAGCTCTTTGCTGGGCGAAGAATTCA
This sequence comes from Nesogale talazaci, assembly GCA_004026705.1. Classification (NCBI taxonomy): domain Eukaryota; kingdom Metazoa; phylum Chordata; class Mammalia; order Afrosoricida; family Tenrecidae; genus Nesogale; species Nesogale talazaci. The sequence continues at coordinate 49,408 of PVJH01004688.1, forward strand.
AAAATCTGAACTGTATTAAGAAGAACATGGCATCAGGATTGGAAGAGAACTTGCCGACAACCTATGACACTGGAGGTGATTCAGTAGTGCTTGCTGAATATGAAGGGAACTTGAAGCACTTACTTGATGGAGGAGCAGCCTTCAGTGCAGATTACACCTCAACAGCAAGATAAACAGACAAGACTGAAATGCTCCCATTCAATTCAATTGGGTCCACCACTGAAGCCCATGGCAGCAGCAGCCAAAAAATAAAAAGGCATGCTGCATCAGAAAGATGTCACCTTGAGGACTGAGCTTGGTCCTCACATTTCATGTGACCAAGAAATGAGGACGAGTAAGGAAGGTTAAGAACTGCTGCCTTAATGGAAGAAACACACTAGCCTGTGTGATCACAAGGGGTCGAAGGGAGTGGATATCAAGCATCAATGAACAATAATCACATCACTAAAAATGAGGGGGAGAGCAGGGAGGGGACACAAGGCCTGCTTGTAGACAATTGGACACCCTTTTACAAGGGAGTTGTGGGGAGGAGACCAATCAGTCAAGGTGCAGTGAGGTGGTGATGAAGCATAAAACTTTCCTCTAGTTCTTGAAGGCTTCCTCCCTACCCAACCATCATGGTCCCAACTCTACCTTACAAATCCAGCTGGACTAGAAGTGGTACATTGGTAAGGATGGGAAAGGGAAATACAGACAACCCAGGACAGACGAACCCCTTAGGGCCAGTAGTAAGAGTGGAGCTACTGGATGGGTGGAGGGAAGGTGGGGTAGAGAGGGGGAGCCAACTACAAGGATCTACACATAACCTCCTATCGGGAGGACAGACCTTGGAGGAAGAGTGGGCGAGGGGAGACATCGCGCAGTGTAAAATATGACAAAACAATAATAATTTATAAAATATTGGGGGTTGCAGGTGGAGTGAGGGGAAAAGAAGCTGATATCAGGAGCTCAAGTGGAAAAGCAGATACTTGGAGAATGATGTCAGCAGCAGGCATGTGAAGGTGCTTGGTACAACATATGTATTTATATATTGTGAAAAGCGATGTATGAGCCCCCAATAAACTGATTTAAAAAAGAAAAATAGAACTGCTGCCTTTGAGTAGGTGTTGGCAGAGTGTCAATTAATTACATCATGGTCTGTGAGAAGAACAGCCAAACTAGTCTTGAAAGAATGACAACCAGAATGCTCCAATGGCAAGACTTTGTCTCACTTACTTTAAACATATTGCCAGAAGGCCCAGTCCTTCCAGAAGGCCACACCATGCATGGTAGAGGGTCAGAGAAAGACTTTCAATGAGAAAGACTTTCAATGAGAAAAAATGACTGAGTGTCTGTAACAATAGGTTCACATGTGGCAACGGCTACGAGGGTAGTTCAAGGACCAAGCGGGAGCCCTGGCAGTAGTGCTTACACATTGGGATGCGATCCTTCTGTTTGGCAGTTCTAATCCACCAGCAGCTTTTCAGGAGAAACACTGAGCTTTCTACTCCCCTAAACACATAAGACTTGGAAACCCACAAGGGGATTGCTATTGAGTCAGCAGGATTCGATGGCAGTGAGACAGGTAGGACCAGGCAGGCAGTGTCTGTTTTGGGCCTGAGGTCACTGGGAGCCAAGATTGATTGGAGAACAACGAATACAACAAAACTTGAAGACCCTGGGCAGTGCCCAGTGGTGAGCAGCTGATCACTGGCCGAAATACTGTGGATTCAAGTCCACCCATGTGCTGTGGAAAGCAGACCTGGCACCCCTGGAGCCAGGGTCTCTGCTCTGGAAATGTGAGGTGGTCACCATGTGCCAACTAACAACAACACAAAGTACTGTTTGCTAAACCCTACTAATCAAGGGTGAGCTCCTCCCTCCAATCCTTGCACTTTCATAGTGGGATGAGAATACTGGAGCGCTCTCTGCAAACATGCATGACAACACATAAGAGTCACGCCCATAATGCTGACACCATTTGCTCCCTGGAGAAGGAGGGCGAAAGAAATGCTGTCAAAAGCATGCTGAGGCTGGAATTTAAAGGTTCAGAGTGAATTCACTGCAATTTTCACTAATATATAATCACCAAACTACCTGAAATACTCAAGAACCTGGTCACCTAAAGCAGAGAGACGATCTTTACTCCAATTCCTTAACCTTCAAAAATCACCAGATTCCCCATATACAAAACAGGGTATATGCAGCACACTGAGGGATGCTGTTAACAAAAGGACTCTACCCCCCCGGGCTCCATATCCCACCCCCCCTCCCACCCCCGACCCCGTGCACCTCAGTCTCTGAGCAGGGCTCGGGCCACATAAACATAACTCTATTGAAGAAAACAGAACACCATTCCCACAAACATACCCTCTCACTACATCTTTGGAAATGGAACTTATCCTTTCATGGTAAGGCAAGGTCTATTCACTGTAAGTAACAGAAGCAGCTCCTGACTTTAGCGTGAAGCTCATCCTATAAATCAGCAGTTCTCAACCTGTGGGTCACAACCCCTTTGGGGGGCCGAAGGACCCTTTCACAGAGGTCGCCCGATTCATTAACAGTAGCAAAATTACAGTTATGAAGTAGCAATGAAAATAACTTTATGTTTGGGGTGAGGGGGGTGTTTCACCATAACATAAGGAACTGCATTAAAGGGTCATGACATTAGGAAGGTTGAGACCCACTGCTATAAATGATAATGTATTATCCCAACCATTCCCTGCAGACAGGGTCCTTGATCAAGATATAAACATACAGACATAAATGAGAGTTTTTCTGTCATAAAAATATCCAATCTTATACAAATGTGTCCTGAAACAACAATTAATTTTAAGAACCATGAAAACTACTCAAATGTTTGAAATTAAAAAGGTTTGTAAAGAATCTTGCAGAAGAACAGAGAGGAGAGTTTGGGATTTGAGATTATATTGAATCAGCATTTCCATACAATATTAGCAGGACTATAGGTTCTTACAAATTCTCTTACAGTATCAACATGTAGTATTTCACTTTGGAGTGGCTGGTGGCTGCACCCCACCCCCACCCCCCAGCTGCTCTGAGGGAGAAAGATGAGAATACTGGCCCCCACAGAGCGGGGAAGCCATGGAAGTCACAAGCAGGGCTGCCGTGAGTGGAACCCACTTGAGGCAGTGGGTTTAGCTACCCTACTTCCACTCGTAGAGACGTGCCCTCCAAGGAAAGGCACAAGTGGATCAACTCCTCTTTCCACTGACACCAGGACCCCAGGGCCCACATCATGGGAGAAGGTGGGAGAGCACTGAGGTCACTGGAGAAAGACAATTCGAAATCTGAGAGGTGGGAGGACGCCAGCACCTCTCCCCACGCCGTGCCATTCTTTCTTAAAACCATGACCATTAAGACTCCCACCTTTCAAAAAAAAAAAAAAAGACTCCCACCTTTCAAAGATTAGCAAGGTCACCCATAACCCCTACTTATTACACCCAGTGGTTAATATCTGAAAAGTGATCCATGGGAAGGTCTTTACTTGTCTATAGGAGGACTTTGAGGCTTTCCTGGCACCCTGTCCTAGGTAGGGAAAGATGCGTCTGTCTGTCTCTCTCTCCCTCTCTCTCATTGGTTCTTCCACTCAGTGTTGTCCTCCCAATAGGGTTAAGGCCATTTTCTCATCTAACTCCTAGCAGACATTTGGCATCTCATGAGCATCTCCACGTTTCCACTTCCAGGCTCTAGCCCTGAATTCCCTCCCAAGCCTGTAAATAAAGAGGGGCTGCAGTTGTTCAGGGTCCAAACCTTGAACACATACATCACATACCACATTGCATCTAAACCATAAAAAATCCTGTCAGCATCACCTTCAAATCACATCTGCCTTAAACACCTAGATCACCTCCCCTTCTCACACCAAGCACAGGTGTTTCCTATTTGGCCCCATTTTCACCAGCACCCTCAAACATTAGTCTCCGGTCAACACGCAGAACAACCCTTTAAAATATAAAGCAGATTCTGTAATCGCTCTCGACACGATGGATCCTCCAGAGGTTTCTCACCACGAACTACAACACCCTTCTTGGGCACCCCTCCTCCCATCGTGCCTCACTGATCCACTGTCCCCTGCCAACATCTTGGGTCATCTAACTCTTGTTCTCGTGGCTGAAAAGACATTCACTGAACGTGTTTCCGGAGGGTTAATTATCAAGCACTGTCTTCTCCAATCAGACAACAAAATGGATGATCTTCAGAAACCTACCACTCCCTGCGCCCCACACCCTGACCATGCAAACTGGATCTAGAACATTTCTTCTGTTCTTGTACTTAACTCCCTATCTTCCCTCCACCTCCACTGCCACACCCCCCAAGGAACCATTTATCTAGTAACCATCTCCATAGATTTACCTTTCTTGGATTTCAAATACAGTAAAACATTAAAAACAACAATTAAAGAAGGTCCAACATAAAAACCTTAGTAGAAAAGAAAGCAGAAAATAAACATTAGAACAAATTTAAATGTCCACAGCCAACTGTAACATTTCACTTTAGTAATTTAAAAAATTAAGAAGCTACATCCTCTACCTCCCTGTTTATTAGTCTGTCTCCCCTTATCTAAAGCCCCAAATCAGATCAGCTTCCTCCTGACCCAAAAGTGTTTTGACAATTTGTAACCCTGAAAAGTTTTTTACCTAAGAGCTAATTACACTAACTGCTGCAGTCTAATAATAACAATAACAATAATTTGAAAATACTCCATAGGAGAGATTTACTTATCATTGAAAGTGACTTTCCTTTTAAAATATAAATGCTGTGAAGATTTTTTTAAATTGCACTTAGTAACTTCTAACATGCAAAGACAAGTCATTCTGAGAGCAAACAGGCCCGTAAGGGATCCTGCATTCCACTGTCCTCACCATGTGAAAGAGCCAACAGTGCAACCAAGCTCTCCCATTTTCGGAGAGACGCAGAGCCAGTCAGGACCACTGCTGCTCATGCAAGGCTCCTGCCCCAGAACTACAGTCCTTTTCAGAAGGAATGGGAGAACCGAGCAGGGTCAGGGAGCGTCTCAAGGACCACCAAGGTTCTAAGTGCTACATGAATAGGGTGAAATCACCTGCCTGCTTGACTCTAAGTTATGTATAGCAAAACAATAATGCTACAGGCTCAACAACTTTTCCTGAGAATAGGACTAACAGCCCCAGCTGCTGACAGAAGTCCCCCTTTCTACAGTTTTCCAATACAGCACAACTATTAAGGAAAAGGAGGGAAAGGGAAGCCTAAATGCTTAACAGTGTGCCATTATGGATTTTCATTTATATTGCTGGTAAGCCCTTTTAACCCAAATTTATGCCAACCTCTTTCCTTCTAAGGAGCTCATTTTCTCAAGTCAAGAGAAATGTTTGTGGCTTTGGGACTAAACTGCCTGGGGAACCGAGATGATCACCCAACCACGCTCATGTATAGGTCAATGGCAGGACATTTCTGCTGGGCAGAATAAGGACAGTGATCCTCATTTTTCCTATAACTGGGCTAGGGGCTGCATGTTCCCATTATTTTTATGAATAATCAAACAAACATTTTAATGACTTAGAAAAGTACTCCCAATCCCTCCAAATGTCCATCATAAAAGATATTAATCAAATATAAATTCAAGCATCATTTTCATTTGGCAAGAATGAAGAGAAGGGGAAAGGAAGAAGAGAAGGGACGGGATGATGAGAATCTCAAGGTGTTGGGAACATTCATCACTAGTTGTTACCCACCAGAATGACTTGCCATCCTTATCTAACACTCCTTAACCATGCGCCGTACTAGCTCTTAAGTGAGCAGAAAGAAGATGACTGCCTGCTCTGCAGAGGCTTACAGTCAGGGAACCCCCCCCCCCACCCATGGCACAGGTCTACTGGGTTCTACAGGGAGTTCAAATCAGCTCGATAGCAGGGAGTGAGGTTTCTTTCTTTTTAATTATGTGCTGGTGGCTTTTAAAATTCAAAATCACATTTTCTCATATGGGACAATTTCACCGTGGGGCAGGCAGGAGATGCCAGTAGCTACCAGGCCACATAGGCCTGTCACAGGCAGTCTCCCAGTTGATGGAGCACCTCAAGCACCCATGCAAAAGACACACACCTGCACACTCAATCCCTGCACACATGCAGACCCTGCTCCTGCAGAACCGCAGTGTGCTAGTGCCAGTCTACAGTCAGCGTGGTTCAGGGGTGTACTGCAGCTTTTGAAAAGCTGCCCATTAATGGAGTGTGCTGGCCACATGGCCTTTCTTTCACAAAAGCAAGCAAACTTTCCTCGGCTGCGGATCTGAGCATCACCTAACCTGAGTGCTCATTCGATTCTATACTTTGGGGCTAAATAGCATTCTTAGCAAATAATAAGTTGCGAACATCAAAATCATGATTTAAAACCAAACTGAAGAAGGGAGTGGGTCCAAATAAAAGGTTTGGATATTACTACTTACTGCAGGTACCAGTAACTTCTTCACTTCTTCAACTGCTCTCTTGAGCTTGATTTCAGCTCTGTTCTGAGCATCTTCCACAGTGATTAGGACGTGTAAATCTTCATTTAGGTGCTCCCAATTGGGCTTGCCTCTATTTTGCTCCTCCTGAAAAATGACAAAGTACACTATTACAAATTACTATCTTCTAAGAGAGGGTACACTGCATGTATCTCAAAACTCATTAGCAATTATTTCAGCTATGTTTAAATTCTTTTCCAAACCATATGACAACATAAACCATATGATTATTTTCCTGGCACAAGCCTGGCTTTCAGATGACTGGGTCCAATAATGGTGGCTCATTCAACCAATATTGAGTGGGCATCTACTGCTACGCACCAGGCCAGGAGGGGCAAGATGCTAAGGCACACCTGTAATCAGTCCTGACCTATGTGAAGAAGCATGTGTCAATTATGACGGAGACACCTGAGAACCAAGCATACTTTATGAGTCATCACAAGTTCAAGAAGGGCCAGAGTCACATGGCAAGGTGACAGTAAAGATGCTGCTACTCAGGGGCTGGGCCCAGTTCCATCTTAGCTCCACCAGTTTCCCAAGGAGCTGATTTCTAGGATCAGACTGTCTCAAGATTAAGCAGAGCAGGGACTTTATAGTATAAAAGAAGTACCATTTGTATCCAGAATTCCAAGTAGTGTAATTCAGAAACAGTGTTTCCATCAGACCTTTACTTTTGCACTTTCCACATTCTATCACAGGCTGGTGGGTCCTGCAGTAACCCCCAGGGCAGTGTAGCCCACACCTGTCTGGTTGTGGCCACACAAACACTAGCTCAAAGTGCCAATGAGTTCCGTGTGAACCAGTAGCCCTCACTTGAGTGACAGAATCCTGCTGGCCCCCAGAGTCAGAGCTGAGTTGGGCCCCACATGGGAGGCATTCAAGGGCTACCTTTTTAGGAGCAGGCATTTCTTCCAATCTTGAACCTCCAAAACTGTGGCTAGCAGCTGAGTGTCCTAATCACTTGCAACTATCAGGGTTTTGGTTAAAAATCAAGTCTAAGGCCCAGGACCTGAGGGCAAGTGACCAAAGACACCATAAGTGAGTAACTCTGGTTATTTACAGTATCAAAAGGTCACCAGAAGAAACCCAACACTGAGAAAGTGTGCAGGTTCCCTGGCCAGCTCAGCTGCCGGTCAGGAGAAAGTAAGAAAGGAGAAAGCAAGAAAACGTGTGTATTTTTATTTATTAATCCATAGGTGGACACCACAAATTTACTTTAACTGCATGTGTGCACGTGCACCGACTTCTTTGCAAACTTGTGGGAGAGCTTCATGATACTGGGGATGGAGGTGGGGGAGTCGATATCTGTCAACTCCGTGAAGTGCCTGGCACAAAAGGCCATTTCTGTTCCTGCTCCTGGCCTTGAAGAGCCGCAGGAAGCAGATGCCAGCTTCCTTCTGACACGGCCAAAACTTTTAGACAGAAGGAAATGAAGGACAATGTCTCTGGGAGAGGAGTCTGGCCTTGGTCAGGGGTGTGGCTGAGGATGGACTGGGCCCTGGCAGTCCACCCACCCACCTCAAAGGCAGATCAAAGGCCAGGTTGCTTCCAAGAAACAATAGTGCTAAGGCATAAGGTTCTAGAATTTGGCTATGAACACAAGGCACACTCTGACCCCTAGCCAGATTCTGTGTGTAGAGAGCAAAAAACCAGCACACTGGTTAGTGTCCCCAACACTGACAGGACAGGTGAAGACAGCAGAACCAGTCTGGGTGTGTAAGCCAACCTCCCATGCCCGCCAGGGTGTGACTCACACTACTGCCAATGGACATGAGTCAATGGACAACAGGAACAGATGTTGGAAACATTGAAAAATAAATCATGTGTATTGTGTTTGGCAGGTGGACTGGGGGGGGGGGGAGCAAGAGAGAGCACTGTAACTATAAGATGGAAACAGAGAACAAAGTCCCACTAAACTTTGCTCCTGCTATTTAGTGAGGAAATGATTTTTTTCCCTCACTGTGTAAAACAGTGTGAAATGCATAGTTTTAATTGAGCAACAAACACCAGTTGGAAAAGCAAAAAGAAAATAGACTCATTCTAATGAGCTTCAAAATATGGTTTCCCTGACAGTTTTCAAAACCAAGGAGGGACCGGGAATTCCCTGGCACGGTTTGGAAACCAATGCTGTCGTGGGCTTCCCTCCCACATCACTTCTAAAGCAAGGCCCTTTAAAACGCCCGGACTTGGAAGGAGATAATGGAAAAGGAATCAGTGAGAACAATCGAGATGGCACCAGAAAGCGGATGGCTTCAGGGTGACTTACTTCTCAGGACCCCAGAAAGAAAAATCACGAGTCTGCAAAGTTAAGTCACAAAGCTGCCTAAGGACACCACTGCTGTTAAGTGACCCTATGTACAACAAACCAAACACTGCCCGGTGGTATATCATCCTCACAGCCATGTGAGTCTATCTACAGGCACTGTATCCATCCATCTCATTGAGGAACTTGCTCATTTTTGCTTCCCCTTTATTTTACCGAGTGGTATGATGTCCTTCTCTATCCAGGGACTAGCCCCTCCTGGTGACAGGTCCAGAGTTCATGGAACCCCTACAAGGCTGAAGGGATGAGCAAGGTAGGGCTGGAGAGATTTCTAGTTCCTTTCTCTGGCAGCTTGGGGTCTACCACTCTCCCTGATCCCCAGCAGACACTGTCTATCGATGTGGGCTTTCCTGGAGTGAGGTTATGAGGGATGGTTGAAATCCCAGCCCTCACCCCCAGCACAAGATACAAGACCCTCCAGGGGTCCAACCAGCCCCCCAGAAAAACAAGCTGAGGAATCTGAGTTGAGATGAAAGAAGCAGCAACTGCGTATCCCAGAGACAAGCCAAAAAAAAGAAAGAAAACAATTCAAAACACAGAGTCTTGAAGACTAAAAATACAGCAGCAATAAAAATGTACTAGAAAGACTGAAGATAAAAATTCAGGAAGTCTCCTTGCCAAGTAGAACAAGACGGAGATGGACAAGGTCGTGAATCCATGCAAGAAGGAGTGGATGGGCCAGAAAGTTCTATCAGGAAACAAAGGGCAGAGAAAAAAGAGGAGCAGCTGCTGCCACTGCCAACAAAATAGGCAGACAAATCAGCAGATACTCCTTTGCCCCAAAAGGGGGGTGGGGGCTGAGCGGGTTTTTCCTGGAGAAGGGGTACTGAGAACTCCACACAGTAAGTGAAGGAATGACTGCGGAACAAACCTATTCACAGCAGTCCAAGGAGGGAGCAAAGTCAAAATGTACAAACACCAAGAAGAAGCCACAATCGCCACCCGAGTTGATCCAGACTCACAGGACCCTGTAAGACAGGGCAGAGCAGTCCCTGTGTCACTAACTATGCAGCGGCAGCTAGCTGTTGGTTTGAAATGGCCAGCCTTGCAGGTAGCAGCCCAATACGGAACCCCTACACTACTGGGACTCCTCAAAACCATGAGGGACACCCCCCACCCCTTTTACAGAGGGCTGCATGCCAAAGAGTGGTTGGGAAAGTCATAAGGGTGGGAGGGAGGAGCAACACCACCACCCCCCTCTGAAAGAGAGAGAGAGAGAGAGAAAGAGAGAGAGAGAGAGAGAGAGAGCATCAGAGATTTCAGGATCATGGTCCATGCTGGTATCCAATTCTGGATTAAACAACAACAACAACAAAAAAGTGAGTTCACTATACCCATAAATCCCATCTATCCTTCATTGGTCCATCCTAAGCCCTAAAAAGCAAGATTCCTTTTAAAATGAGTTTGGAGTCTAGAAATTCTTCAATGCAAATATAACTTCTCCCTATGTTTTCCTAAAGAGTGCTGTGGAATAAGCAGATTCACTCTGACCATTTGGACACATAGTAAGAAGCCCTATAGAATAGAACCGCTCCTCCAGGGCTCAGAAATCGTCCATCTTCTCAATCTTGGCTGGCAGAGAGGTCTCATTTCCATAAATATCCTCTGAGTAAGTACTTAAGGAGAGAGTAGACAGACAGGTTTATTTCTGAACCCTAAAATACTCACAGAGTCTCAATTCTCCCATTTCACATTTCTGTAAATAAAACAGTGGTGGCTTGTCGGGTGCATGGTAAAGAGCAGCAGCCGCACACACAACCTTCCTCTAGTCTCACTGCACTCAAACACCAGTGCCATTTCCTGTTGTCTCATGAGACACTTTTATTCCAAGCCACAAATAAATTCACCCATGACTATCCAACCCATCAGAAGGAGCCCTGATGGCTGAGTGACGACTCAGTAAGCACTGGCTGCTAACCGTGAGGCTGGCAGTTCAAGATCAGCGGTCACTCGAATGGGACAGGCTGCGCTATCGCTCAGTGTCATTATGTGTGTGCACCATCACCGCTACTCTCCAATGTGTGTGAGTCCTCTCTGGAAATCCGGCATTAAGATTTCCCCACGAACCCCAAACTGCTTGTTAATGGGAACTCAAGTCCAACAACAATCAAGTTATCTAAGCAAATGGTTTTCAAATAATATATGATGATCAGGGTAATTGCACATTTGGTTGTTGGGAAGCATCATCTAGGAAATTCTTTATCAGGAGCATTCAACAAAGTTTATTAAATTACGCACAATGAGACAATTTGTTAAATTCAATATTGCATGCCAAATATTTTCTCCTTTGGGAAAAAAACAAAACAAAACAAAACAAAACGGGCTACACCTACTCCGGATGCCCCTCCCACAAAGAGGAGTCCACCCCCTACCCTTCCAGCCAACACTTGGAAGTTTGGCTCAGGGGGCAGACCCCAGCCCCTCTCACTTCACTGCAACCACCAAGCCTCTGGTGGCTTGTGGCAGAGGTCTATCTGGATGAAAAACTGCCATTGCAGACTTGTACAAGGCAGGTCATAGGGACTTGTCATTTACTGACTTCTTTGGTAGTGGAGAGTGGCACCAAGTATAGGTATTGGGAACAAAGCCCAGCCAGAATGAAAGTTCCTGAGCATACATTGGGGGGGGGGGGGGGGGGGGGGGGGGGGGGGGGGAGAAGAGGAGGTAACAGGGGCAAACAGTCTCATTATTCTCCCATGGAGTAGCTGGTGAGTTTGAACCACTAATCCTGTGGTTAGTTGCCTAATGGTTAACCGACTGTGCCCCCCGAATTCCTTATGCTATTATATGTAGTGTATAAATACATTATTCATTCACTGAAGACACAAATACCTCTCAAGATTAGTTTTCTAGGTTTGAAAACTGAAGACTATAGTCTCATGGGTAACTCTGTTGTCATACTATTATTCACCAAACTCATGATCCCCATCCTAGTAGCCTGAGTAGCATCTGGGGTCTTCAGAGTTTCCAAGATAGCCATCTAAGATCCAATTACTCTAGTCACCAGGGGCAAAAGAGTAAGAAGATAACTAAAAACTCAGAGAAAACACACTACTATTAACAGCCAAACCCAAACCTCATCTCCTCTGAGATCAGAAAAACTAAATAGTGCCCAGTGACCACCTCTGAAGCATTCTGATAGGGATGACAATAGCAGGTCCTGGATAGAATCAGTGAAGAAATCTAATACTCCTACCAAAACAACCCCCCCCCCCCACACACACACGGGGGGGGGGGGTGTACAGGGACCGCAGGGCGACAAACTGGAGTGGTAGTAAAAAGAGGACTGACTGAGACTGCCCCCTTGAGGCACTCATTACAAACCAAGTCCACCTTTCAGGGGCACATAAGGGTGGCTCACAAAATAAAGGCTAGGACCTGTGAGACCAGGGCCCTTATGAAACCCCTCAGTATGAGATCAAAAGACACAGTCATTCAGAAGCAAAAACACACAACGACAGAGGACGGTGACATGTCATCATCCATGGAACACTTATCACTGAGGTCAAAGGACAAGCACGTGATCTCCATTCTCACCCAGTAAAGTCTGAAAGAAGTTTACCAAAGAGAGAGGTGAGAACCGTGCAGGGGCAGTGAATTATCTAACATGGCCCTTCTAGCCAAAGTCTCTAACTCCCACTGTGACAGTCATGCACTCTGGTGTCAACTTGATTAAGATTGTAGGGGTGGAGGGCTGAGCCCCAGTGGCGTAAGTGGTTGAGTTGCAGAACTGCAACCCACAGGCTTGGCGGTTCAAATCCATTGGCGGCTCTCAGGAGCGGCACTGAGTAGCGCCCACGACCACCAGAGGCAGTGATGCCCACACAGACACCAAAAAAAAAAGATTGTAGGGGTGGAGTCTAGCCTGTCAATCCAGATAGCCAATGGGACCTCTGTGTGGGCATGGGTTTCTCTGAGAATTCTCCTAATACTTCTCCCACTGAATCTTTTAGCGACTCAGTCTCTTGGAGCTGCTCTACTGACAAGACAAAATGGCAGCATGCTGATAGATCCTGAGTCCTGGAACCTGGAGGAGCTGGAGGAGAAGCCACACGGGCTTGCCCTAATGGAACCAGACCTCTGGGGCCGGAGAAGTCATGTGGAGACTCCTGCTAGTGCGGAGATGCTTGAAAATGGCACGGGGAGACTCCTATCAGCACTGAGATGTTTCTATCACCACTGGATACACAAGACTCTGCACCCACTGGCCTGTGACTGTCCTGACATCATTGCATGTGCTTTGTGAGTCGGAAGAAGACTTTATAGATTGCTATTGGACATATAGGCTAATATTGAATTTACAGACCTGGACTGGGTTAGGATGCTTTCTCAATGTTCCATTCCTCTTGTATCTAAACCTCTTCCTTATATGCATATGCATGTTTATGAATTTGTTTCTCTCGTCTACCCGGACTAACACACCCACCAAACAACCTTTTTCTGCATGGGTCTGTTAAGAAGGTGGGGAAAGACATCGATACATTTCACCTGTGAGTCATTGCGCAAAGAGGCCCTGCAGCAGTGCCACCCTGCTGGGTATAAAACATGCCTTTTGAAAGCAAGAGTGGGGGTCGCATTACCAGCAGGAGCTAAGTCCCGATGGACATGAGGTTCCTGCATGATGAAGCAGTGTGATGTCAGAGGAGCAGCAGCAGAACCAGGAGCCAGAACACAGAGCAGAGTGATGGACTTCCCAATTCAAAAAGCAAGTAGAACGGAGAGCTTTGGGGCCAGCAGGTCGACTCAGCGCACCTAATTGAGGCAGATGGGCTTGCTGACTCACTGAAGTGGCACTGAGTGCCTCTGGACTGAGGTTTACTACAGCAGGGTGCCTCTGTGAACCAAATTCAAGGAGCCAGGTTTGCTGACCCACAGAGCTTGAGCTGAGTGCCTTTGTGTTAAGGTTGACAAGGAAGGGAGTGGTATTCCCTTTGACAATCTACAGCAGCCCTAAAAGAACTTTGTAACATGCCCCGATGAACAGCTCTACTGTGACCATTGCTTATCTGCATCACAGCACTACCTGTAACGTCTTTGACAAACCATGTAAACACAAACAGTCTGTGTAGCGATTGTAATGGATATTAAAACCCAGACATACAAGTAAAGAATACTAGTTAAGACAACACAAGACAGAAATAAGGCCCTCTTAGGAAATCCTGGAAACTACAGGCTGTTTCTGTGATTATATCTGCCTAAAGCTACTTAATGCTAGCGCAGGTGCACAACACTTCCTCATCATTTCTCTGATTTTCCTGTGCACCTTCACACAGCCAGTCCCAGAGATAAAAACCAGTATGCCTTTATATCTAATCTGTAGGTAACTCAGAAGAGGGATTGATGGTTCTTGGGTTGGTCTTTAGTTCCGGGCGAGGAGTCCTGGTGGCATAGTGGTTTTGAGTTGGGCTGCTATCCACAAAGGTCAGTAGTTGGAAATGACCAGCCCACTTTACACAAGAGAAAGACAGGATTTCCCATTTCCATTGAGAGTTAGTCTTGGAAACTCATAAGGGCAATTTTACTCTGCCCGACAGGATCCCTGTGAGTCCTGTGCCAGCATCAAGTTGAGGGTAGAGAGTTTGGTTTGGCTTTAGCTCATGAAGCTTCCTGTGGTGTTGCGGTTAGCACTGGACTGTAAACTGCAAGGTTAGCGGCTCACAGCTACCAGCAGTGTTGCAGGAGAAGAGGAGACTGCCTGCTCTAGGAGACCCGGTCTATGGCTCGTCAGGAGTCAGGTGACTCAGCTGCAGTGGCCTGGAGTTTAGTGCAAGACAGAATGTCCTGGTGGTGTAGCTTAAGGTGCTCATCCTTACTTGGAAAGTCACTGGTTTGAAATCACTAGCAGATCCCTAAAGGACAGAGGTGTTTGCTCTTGTTAGTGATGACAACCTTAGAGACATTATGGGCATTCCTACCCTCCTGTCCTACAGGGTAAATCATAGTCCCTTGACAGCAGGGGCTTTCAAGTCTGATTTAGTGCAAGAAAAGGCACCGAACCATTCCCATGATTCAAAAGCACAGGTGCACCTGGGCAGGTGGGGTTGATGCATTTATTATAAACAAGCATTGCACTCCACTGCTTCAAATGGAGGGCAACTTTCCTAATCATTAAAGGGCATGATCTCTGACGTGTACAACCCAGGTCCTCCCGCAGTAAGACTGTTGAGCAAAGCCAACTAGTAGTGCACGATCATTCTGATGGCTACTGGAAACCGCATCCTGTTATGGACACACACAGCCCAGAGTTCACCACGGGGGGAGAGGGGGGCAAAGTGTCATATTTAGAAGTTCCAGGGAGCTAGCGCTGTTGTGTTCCAGGTACAGAGTGTGAATAGTCAAACCTCTACAGATACTGCAAGGCTTCGAGTCTGGGTGACAATCAAACAAACAGCTAATACATGGTCAGTGTGGAATGAATGAGCTGGTTTCCCTTAGCCATTCAGGGTGCTAGCACTCGGCTCTCTGGGGTCATTTTTCTTCCAGGCCACTGCCTATATAACCTACAAATTACACTAAGGCTAGGCTTCTAATTCTTGGTTTGGTTAAAACGAACCAGAAATGACTCAACAACAGTGGATTTCACCAAATGTGACCAATAATCATGACAGAATTTAGATTTGTAAAACAAATGATGCAATTTTACCCTTCTCTTGAAGGTACGGAATTACTTTCATTTCCTTTGCATAAGTTGGAATATAACCTACCCAGAAAAAAAAAAAAGTGGACACATACATTCAAAGGTGTTAGTAAAGAAAAAGCACTGACCAGCATAGTTCAATGGCACCACTTCTAAAGCCTGCCTGTTTCCATATTGTCCCTATGCCACAGTGGGCATACATCAGCAGCACCATTTCCAAGACAAGCAGCCAACAATCCAGTGGGTTTGAACTGCCAATCTTGCAGTCCAACTTATAATGCATTATGCCACCAAGGCTCTTTAATTCTTTAATAGGTTTTAAAAAGAGTTTTATGAACATCTACCTTCATGAAATTCCAACGAGGCACCCAACACTTATCATTCTTCTGAAAACGGGTTCTTAAGAAGTACTGTACTCTTTTGCCACCACAACTCTGATTCTGATTCATATCCCAGGCCTTCTGTGCTCACTCTTGCTGTTTGCCAGGTAGCCCAGCACTGCACTGATGGGTAGGCGCCACTTTCCTGCTGTTTCTACACTTCAGTGTAAATGCCGTCCTAGTAGAGGGAGAATTCAACCCAACAGTAGAGGGAGAATTCAACCTAACAGGCCTACCAAAGAGAAACCCCAAACAAAATGAACAATGGCCACTCCAAGATCCCAAGCTTAGCTCTGCTTTCATCACTAGAAACCACTTCCAGTCTGTTTACCTTTCAGAGGTAGGGAAGCAAAGCAAACGTCAACTGACTCTCCCCATCCCTGTCATCTCCCAAGCTGACAATCACACTATTGTGGGATCAGAAAGTTATTACTTGCTTCAAAGTCTTGATAGCACTGGCAATTAAAATACTGCCCACCAGACAAAAAGAGGTTCAAACATTTCCTGTGACCAAGGGAAAGTTGCATCAAGTGTCCAGTGAACAGAAAACCCAAACACTGACCTCATCTTTCACAAGGAGTGTCTGAGAGTCAAGATCATCACTGGAACTTCAAAGACGAGGCTTCCCACTCCCGCAGTTAGTCTCAGAACCCCACAGGGGCTCTGAGTTGCAATTGACTTGATGCAGTGCGTTTGGTTGAGTATTAATGATGATCATTAATTCCTAATTTTCCACATCCTTTTCTTCTCCCCTTCCTGAGTGCCAGCTCGGTGGGCAGAGGACTAACCGGAACCCCGAATGTCCAAGTCATCACCTTAAAACACAAGCATGTGCCCCACTGCTTTCCTGGTTTTTAATGAAAGCAGCAGGACTCCAAGATGGTGAACAATTAGGTATTAAGTTCCTACAGTTATAAAAGATTCAAATGTCTTCAACACCCCTGCAAGTCTGGGGAGGAGTAGGGATGGCCAAACTGTCAGGGCTCCAAAGGTCTATCTGGCCAGGTGTGGTGGTCAGACTAGCACACTGGCATTCTATGAAGAAAGACAAACATATACTCTGAACTATGTGGTTTTCTTTGAAAAAACAGAGCATTTTTTTCTAATTAACCAACACTGGCAGAAGGATTGATTTTACCTCAAGCTCTTACTAGCAACGACGACTAGCCAGTAAAAGGAGCCCCATACCCTAAGGTCTGCACCCCCCATATGCCGACGACGACAGCTCTGCGCCACATCGCACGGTGTGCTCCTGCTGCACCCACGAAGCAGAGCAATGCAAACATTGTCTCTATCTCAGTGAGAGGCAGAACATGCTCTTCCTAAAAACACTAAAATGCCCTGTAACCACTTTTCAAACATGTATCCAGAAGAGCCCAAAGATTCCTTTAGGAATGTATCTGTGACCTTACCCACTCAAACTCACTTCTGGGGAAAAAAACCTATCAAGAACGAATGTACAAGAGTCCTGGTGGTAGGGTGAGTTCCGTACATTTTGGGCTGCTAACCAAGGTCAGCAGTTTGAAACCACCTACCTCTGCATGGGAGAAAGAAGAGACTTTCTACTTCCGTGAAAAGTTAATATTCTTAGGAACCCACAGGGGCAGTTAAGTTCTACCTGTGGTCCTGTAGGGTCAGGATGAGTCAGAATTCCCTTGACGGCAGCCAGCTGGAGTTTGAAGTGACTAAATAGGAACACATTTTTATACAGAACGGGGTTATTTACCAACCTCCGTGTGTGCCTGCCAGGGGCACTCAGCACACCTCTCACCTGGGTGTGCCTGCAGCATTCCGAGTGGTGCCCACCACAAAAGACATGCAGGCCTTAAAGACTGCTGAATCGAGGATAAAGCAAAAACCAGGTGAACCCAAATGTGCTTCAACTTCTAGAAATAGCTGTAGATCTTTTAATTACACCAAAATGTGCATCTCTTGCTCATCGATACCATTTTCCTTGAATGGGCAAGTGAGCACTCACACAGTCATTTTTGGTAGAGTCGGCAGAATAGAAAACCCTCGAGAT
Source organism: Nesogale talazaci (assembly GCA_004026705.1). Taxonomy (NCBI): domain Eukaryota; kingdom Metazoa; phylum Chordata; class Mammalia; order Afrosoricida; family Tenrecidae; genus Nesogale; species Nesogale talazaci. Next base: position 67,252 of record PVJH01004688.1, read on the forward strand.
GAACTGGCATAAAGACTCAACAAAGGAAACAGCAAGGTTTCCTCCTTTGGAAGGCTTACTGAGGGGGCAGAGTGGCTACACGCACGCACGCACACACGCACACTGCTCTGGCAACCAGGCATCCGTCCTTCCCAGTGCAGGCTTCAGAGGTTGGACGGCAGGTCACTGTGCAGCACACACAAACCTTCTCCCCATTTTGTAATCCCATACTAAGCCAGCTGATACTATGAAAGGAGTGAGGTTTGAGGAATGTCATGAAGCAGTCCATTCTTAATTTCATTCAAAGGGGAAATATTGTAGGGGAGTCTAACAGAATTGCAGAAGTTGGGAACCTTTAAATGTGGGTTTACACTTTCTTTAAGCTCACACTTCAAACAGGTGGCTGGGTCTACAGCAGCTCTCCCTCCCTTATGCATCACCCCTCTTGACCACCAGTCTCTTTCAAGGCCAGATTGTGGCTGATTCCCTGCCCTTGGACTCCTACTGGCCCTCACTGAGGACCTGAGAACTAAAAAGAACCCCAAATGTCCAGGGCAGCACCTTAAAGTGCAGCTGTGCACATACATATGCATGCTTCTCTGGTTTTAATGAAAGCCACAGGTTTCCATTTTAGTCTAAAATTTTATTTCTTTAATTCCAATGTTCAATTTCTTTAATTGAATGCTTATTCAATAAACATGATGGCAACTAAGATAGAGAAAAATAAAATCTTGGACTGATAAGTTATCAAGACAGGGCAAGCATGCTATGAAGACAAACTCTGCCCATTTTAAAGAGTCACATTCCGTGATTTAAGAAACAATCTTAAAAAGGCCTACAAGGTAAATGCCACTGTTGGAAATAGCCCATCGTGTGTGTGTGTGTGTGTGTGTGTGTGTGTGTGTGTTTCCTACTAACTGCTGGCTTGGCTATCTTAAAAAAAGATGTCACTCCCACTTTGCAGGAAGATCCTGGAAGACAACTGCCGTTAGTCTGTTCCCCTTCCAAGAAGAAAGGAGGTTTCCTATGTAAGCAATCAGCTGACAGTGCAGTCGGGGGTGAACTTAGCAGCAGCAGAAAGAAGGGGAGGGTTTGATACCGTATTATTAGACTGGCACCATTCTGTACTTCTGATGAAACAGCATCCTCACAATTGTTCCTCTGCTGGAGACCAGTGGGGCAGCCACTGTGTGGATCCATCTTGCTGAGCTTGGGCTGAGGGTCACTGACCCTTTATTTTACCAAGAACGATGTCCTTTTCCACTTGTCTGTGTGGCTTGCATGTGGCTAAGATGCTGAACGTTGTGTCACGGCCATTTCAAATCCGAGCAGAGTCACCCACGGTGAACAAGTTTCAGCAGAGCTTCCAGACGAAGTCGAAAGAGACTACGGGGAAGGCATAAGCTGACCACCTGAAAGGCATGAGCTGCAGCAGGAAGCCCTAAGGACAGCATGGCAACACCCCCGCCATGCTACCGTTACAGGGTTTCTTGTCCAAACTGCTCTGTGCGTACACAACAGTTTGTAATCCTGATCTAAACGCGATTTACAAGAAAAAGCTTCCAGAATTTGCAGGCAGCAGTCTCATAAGCGACCAAGCCAGTGACATTTTCAGAAAAAAGATCTAAGTCCACCTTATTATTAAGACTAACCACCATCACCCCCACCCAACCCCAGCAAGTTGCATGCAGTTCAACTTGTGGCAAACCTATGTGGCATCACGTTGAACTACCTCAGAGGCTCTTGTGGCTGGGGTCCTCACTGAAGCAGAATGGCAGGACTTTCTGCCACACTGCACTGGGTAGGTCCAGACCATACACACCTGTCTCTGAGTATCCAGCTATGCTGCTTTCCCAAAGTGGCTACAGCTACAGACACACCACACCACTGTAACCTAGGAAGCCACTTCTAATTACAGAAATCCAGTAAGCATCAAACGGTATGTCACTTTTGAGTGACAATAAAGCGTCTTTTTCTCACTTGGGTTTCCGCATCTACAAATTGCCTGTTTGCATGTTTTGCCCATTTTGAGATGAGATCTCAGCCTTTTTCTTGTTGCTTCTAAATGAATGGTTTGGGAATTCTGATTGCAGAATCTTTATGACATATACTCCACATGAATCCCCATGGCTTCTGTTTTAGAGGTTTAAGTGCCTTTTACAGAACTTTAAAAAGTAATTATTATTCCCAGAATAGATGTTGCTGCTCTAGTTATGAGCTGTCAGGTGGGACCTGTCTGGATATGCTGGGAGACCAGCAGAGAAGATAACAGCAAACACTGTCTGAAACCTGAAATTCTAAGCAGGATGCTTAAGACAGAAGAGGCCTCCAGAAACTTTGCAGAGAGCACCGGTGATAGCAGGGCCCATATCTCCTTGACTATGCCATGATCTTAAACAGTAACACTCCCAGCATACTAATTATATAATAAGAACAAGTAAAATGTCAGCTCTACAGGAGAACTCAAAATATCCTTTGGTCCAGTTAAAGAAAACTTTAAGAAACTAGTAACACACCACTAGCACTCGTTAGGTGTGAAGTTGCTAATCACAAGTCCCAAGCAGTTAGAAACCAGCAGCCTAAAGACAGAACGATCTACTGCTGTGTCCTCCACAGTTTCTATCTCAGAAATCCATGGGGCAGCCCCAGTCAATCTGCCTCAGATGTTCTTCCTCGTTTTCATGGACCCTTGACCAGACTGGTCTCTCCTCACACCGAAGGAACCTGTGAGCTACCTTGCTGCTCATTCTTCTGGCAGTCTGAAGGGCTTTGGGTCTTCTTTAGTCATTGCTCAGTTTTTACATGCAGATAAGGCAATACCCTGAAAACACTGGTCGTCAGAGTGACACCCTTACTCTTTGACACTTTGAAAGGGTCGTCTGCACCTTTGCTTAATGTAACTCTTGATGTCTTGACTGTTGCTTCCACAGACATTACTTGTGGATCCAAGTAACAATATAATCCTGATGTTGATCCTTTTGCCATTCATAGACTTGAGCTGCTGCTTATAGATCCAGGTTGAGCCTTCTCTCCAATCCTAACATTGTGACCTTAAAATTCCTGGTGTCCTCAAGAAATCATAGTTCGAGTTTCACCCGTGTTATTAATATTTTGCACTATCCAAATCTGCTCCTTCTTCAGTTTATTTACCAACTTTAGAGTCACTTACCTAAATTTAGGCAAGTTTCAAAAGATTTTACAAATGCTTTCAAATCTCTCTCTCTCACACACACACACGAAATGATCCTACTTAATCTACATTGTACTTCAAATACCAAATTAGAATACATTGCTATGTATCCATAATCTCTCTTCTATACGTCCATACCTTAATAATAACAAACACAAATGAGGTAATTGGAGAGGTACTGCATCAACTATTTTCTTGCCCCTAAAATTTCAGGTATCCTGAATTCGACAGTCTCTGAAGGTTGGGGGGGGGGGGGGGGGAGCTGGGGGTGAGGGCAAAGTGTCTTGCTCTTTAAATCCAGTGTATACCCTGTACTTATTTTAGATCCACCCCCTCCCCCATCCCTCCATTTTAACTACATACTATCAATCGCCTGTGGGCATGGCGCACCCTGAAGACACCCAGGGCAGCTTGTCAACACCTGTTGCATCGCCCTGTGATACCCTGCAAATCTTTATCAGTCACCATAAGACAAAGCAAATACCCAGATCAAAAGGAGAGAAGAGCCTAGCACAGACTATTAGACCTGAAAGCCAGGAGTTCAACCCCACCGCTGCTATCCATGAGAAAGAAGAGTTTCTCTGCTGCCAGAAAGACTTGCAATCTCCCATGACCGAGGGAGCAGCTTTGGGGTGGGTGTTGGGTGGGTTCCGATCTACTATTATTAAGAATGAGGATTTTTCCTTTAGGTTTCCAAGTTAGCAAAGAAAAAACCTTTTCTAAGGTCCCCATTAAATGCCTCGTTCAAAGACCGTTACTATACATGGGTTGCATAAGAAGACCAGAGTTAAGAAGGGGAGTTGAAAACATACTGAGACTCATCAGCAATGGAACTAAGTGCACAGTTCTAACTGGTGCTAGACTTGGAAGTTCAAATCAAGTTTTAACTCGCCTGAAATTCTTGGTTGTCAGCAGATTCAGAACTTCTTTCTTCACCACATGAGCATCGGCCAGGGACACCCTGCTACTAGAGCACAGAGCAGGCACACAGTCGCCATCTTTGCTCCAAAAGCTGCTGAGCCAGCAAAGAACAGGCCTTGGATTCCTCTGGCATCTTCCCCAGACAACTGAGTCTGCAACACCACCCCACTCCCATACCCACACCCCCGTGGCTGTTCACCACCAGTCTCACGGGGAGTCCTGCCACTGTGAGAAGGAAAAGGCAGAAGAGCAGCCGGCCTGGTACAGTCCCTTAGCCCTGAAAGGCCAGCCCTGGGCCACGGGGAGGGGGAAGAGACCAAGGCTCAGGGTCACTTTCCCTCTTTGTCACACAGGCAGACAGGAACTGCTCAGTCAGACACCTATAATTAAACACAAGACAGTGATAATGTGGACGCTCAAGCTACTGTGCATGCAAAGAGGTCTCCTCCACCCCCACTCCCCAAAGATGATTGCCTTTCATTTTATAGTTTCAAGTAGCTACAGTTCACTTAGTTTTGATTACATAGCAATTAGATATGCAAATGTCTCTGATCTGGAAAAATACTGTTCCAAACATCAGATTGTGAGCAATCAGACCCATTCTCTTCCCTTGTACATGCAAGCAGCTCATTAAACGACTATTGTCTGAAAAACATCGCCACCTCTATCCCTTGCTTTTTTTCGTTAATGTTAAAAACCCTTCTCAGCATATCCCTGGCATAAATCTCCTGTTGGCTGGTTACTGTGCACACAGTGGTGGGGGTGGGGGTGGCATTAGATGTGACCACAGCAGAATTAACGGTCCCCATTCCATGCTATGACAATGGAATTTGTTTTGTTCCTTTTTAATTTACTACATAATTGGACATTGTTTCTATTAAATGGCACTTATTTAAAAAATATTATCAAAACAAAAAAACCACAAACATTTGATTGTAAATCACATCCGTGTTTACATTATAGGTGCACACAATAAAGAAGCCTATAAGACAACATTCAAATCGGGAATGCAGGTGGGACCACTTGAACCATTACTGAGACACAACTGGACACAAATGGCTTCAATCTCCTGCGTGGTAGGAAGGTGAGGAGTTAAGAATATGAAATCTGCACGTTAGGGAGGCTTCAAAATGGTCACTAGGAGAAGGTATGTGAATGTGACCTGAAAACAGAGCAGCACGACTCTAGACGTTCTTTGCAGAACATTCTCCAATGCGGCCTCCAGCTTAGCACTTTTACTTTTAGATTTCAATTTGGCTCAAGTCTTACTCAACTAACTTGCAGAATGCTCACTCACTCTTCCTTTCTCTTGGTCTTCTTGAATAAAGTCATGAGTGTCTCGCTCACCTCAAGGGAGTAAATCATAAAGATAAAAGAGCCCAGAACAGGTCACAGTTCCCTCAGCCACATTGATATCTCTCATCAAGGGGCAGAAATGCTAAGGGCTCCTAACCCTCCCCAGTCCACCGCAAAGATTTCAGCTGAGGGCAGAATCACCCCCTTCTGTCAGGGGCCGTGATCGACCATCATGGATCTCTGTGCAGAGACAGGGGTCTGTCCTGGGCTCAGGGAACACTCGGGGCTTGACCGGGGCGCATGTGTTCCTGGGAAGAAGTGAGGGAAGTTATGACACTGGGTGAAACCCCCATGAGTAAAAGGTAGAGAATGCACATGAGCTAAGCAAATGACAAGGGTGGGGCACTTCCCTGAAGGGACATGGATGTGGCTGATGATGGTGAAACACGACTCCCTCTGAGCGAGGGGGCACCACCACCATGTCGGGTTCATAGACCAGGTGCCAGTGGCCTAGCCACCAGGCATTCTCCCTGCCCAATCTCATCATACCCTCCATGGGGGTTCCTCCAGGGGGAGGAGGCTGAGTCTTGGATCTTTCATGCCCAGATTAGCTTCCCAGTGATCCTCCTGAGGATCCCACAAAAGAAAGCCTGGTGCTCTACTTGGACATGCCAGCCTGGATGCTGGGGCGGCCACAAGAAGGCAAGCGGGAAGACTGCTTCTGCCCTAGGGCTCACAGGGCAGCCTAACCATCAGTGCTGGCTCCACTCTGCCAATTACACAGAGCTCCTAGCTGGAGAACTCTGTCCCTAGTACAATCTTCACCACTTCGTCATCACAGTCACCTACGAGTCTCTACAGAGAAGTCATTAGGTAGTTGTGTGCTGATAATTACAACACAGAAATAGAAATGGCATTCTAAAAAAGCTCTAGGCCTGGAAGCCTCACAATGGGAGGAGATATGTAAGTCATGATGGCAGACCAGGACACATGGTTAGATACACCTGATACACAATAAAACCAAGTCTTAAAAGTAAACAGGTGAAGCTGTGTTAAGTTATCTGTATAGTTTAAGGCAGTAGCTCTCAACCTTCCTAATGCTCTAACCCTTTAATACAGTTTCTCATGTTGTGGTGATCCACCTAACCATAAAATTATTTTCACTGCTACTTCCTAACTGTAATTTTGCTACTGATATGAATTGGGCGACCTGTGAAAGAGTTGCTCAACTCCCAAAGGGGTTGCAAACCACAGGTTTAAGAACCACATGTTTAAAAAGTCAAACATTTTAAATCACTAAAGAACTGAAAGGGTTATTATTGAGCAAACAAACAAAACATCCAAGCCCTCTGCCACAGAGTAGATCTGAGGGCAGGGCAAGCTGCCCAATAAGGTTTCCAAGGCTGGAATCCTCACGGGGACACACAGACGGCCACATCCTTCTTCCAGGGAGCAGTTGGAGAGTTTCCAACCCCGAGCCTGTGTTGGGAACACCAAGGTTGTTCTCAGCAAGGAGCACTCAAGAGCAGCGCAGCTCTGTGGCCCTGGCCTCACCAGCACTCACTCACCACCTGCCAATCTCCTGGACCGGGGAGATCGTGTGTGGAGACAAAACCCAAAAACCAAACTCAATGCCATCAAGTCAGTGCTGACTCAGTGGGTTCCTAAGACTGTTTGCTTGAGTGGAAGGCTCAGTCTTTCTTGCTCAAAACTGCAGGTGATTTCAAACTACCAACCACGCAGATCACAGTCCAACCAGTAATCACTACCCCCCACCCGCCGCCCCCAACCAAGGCCCCTTTTGTCTAGGGACAGGGATGCTACGATATGCCAGGAGTGGACCAAGAGTTCCATCTACAGAAGCAGCATTGTAGCATTGCTTTACGATGGTCTGTCCTCAACTTTGCAAAGATGACTAGATAGCAAGTTGATCTGACCTTGGAAATACAGAATCATTCACTGAACAAGGCTTAATACAAGCCTGCCCCTACCAAGTTGATTCTGAGTCACAGTGACCTGGGGCAAGGTATTCCAGACAATAAATCTGATCTGTCCGGGGGTGGGGGGTGGGGCGGAGCAAAGGGAGAGGAGGCTGCTAGGTTTGAACCACTGACCTTGCAGTTCGCAGCCCAAGGAGCTTTTTTCTGGCAGTAACATGGGGGTTAATGCTCAGTACCTGACAGAGCCAGGACTTCAAGAAATGGGCAGACACTGGCTGCAACAACGGGCTCAACCATAATGAAGTGTGAAGATGGTGCAAGGGCAGACAGGATCTCCCCCCATTGTGTGCGCGTCAGAAATGAATGGACAGCGCCTGGCATCAATCATTAACCTGGGCCAAAACCACGGGGCACATTTTCTGGGAAGATAAATTTCACCCAGTGATTTCATTCCCAAGGGAACACAAAGCCTTACCTACAGTGAAGGAAAATGGTACAATAACACTTGCACCAAATGACCACAGTGTGCATCACCCGAAGTGCTAAAAGGGACAGACCACCTTTTTATTCCAGAAAGATACACCAGCTTCCCAAAGCATCCTGGCCACCAAACACACGGTCCAAGTCTGGTCTTGAGAAAACTGGCAGGCAAAGCCCCAGGGGGAATGTGCTTCTAGTCAGAGACCAAAGACAAGAGACAGCAAAGGCCAGGCATGCTCAGAATGCTCATCAATTCAAAGCACTTTCCAGCTCCGGGTGACACCCCAGGGCAGAGGAGAACTGCCCGAGGGGGTCCCCTGCAGTCATCGTGACAGCAACTAAGCGCCAGGTCTCTCTTCCATAGCTGGGTTCCAATGGCCAGCTCTAACCCTGTGGAACTCATTCCCCTGTGACTTCGTTAGTACTTTTACTTTGGACTCGCAGGTTGTTTTCATCAGCCTTTCCCTGATTCAGAAAGTAACCACTATGCTGACGTAGCGTTCCTGATGACAAATGTTTCGATGGGCCCCGCTGTTTCCTTACATCACCGAGGGGGTGAGCAGAGACAAGCAGACAGCTGTTCCATTCTGGGCTAGCTTGGCCATGGTTCCCATGCTCTGAGGACTTAGTGTCTGCAGCATCCCGGGCTTTCTGTACCATTATAGCCTGTGCTCACTTCATGTGCCTCTTATATTGTGTTCATTCCCGAACTTTCCACACAGCGGCTGCCTCCTAGATGCACACAGCTCTCCAGTAAGGGGGCTGGAAAGGGGCAACAACAGAGAGCTGAGGCTAGATTTATGGCACCAACTCTACAGGCAGAATAGCGTGGCCTCCGAAGCTCAAGACACCTCCTGAAATGCCTGGAAACCCATTCTCCAATCCAAACTCAGAGGATTTTGTAGAAGAAAATTGATGCACATATACGTCCCACAGCTCAGTCCCTGATAGAGCCTCAACTATGGTGACCGAGATCCTTTTAAAAGGCTTCTTAAGAGCATTCTGTGCTAAACCGGATGTTCCCCCTTCACGGAAATCCATGTCTCATTTCATTAGACACGAACAATGAACTCATCCTGGTATTAGATCTATGGCAGAGTAATTAGCTTAAGGTTTTCAGCTTACCAAAGTGTTACTTTACTAAAGTAAACAAACATTTGCCCCGTCAGATCCACCCCTGCTCAGAGTGTCTGATAAACTTTAATAACTATACAATCAATAGGAGTTTTTATCCAGCCCTCCAATCGTGCCCAACAGTCAGTGCTACAAGGCCACCCAATGTGCCACCAGCCCTGGTTTGACGGCACTGCCCTTGGGGCCCCAGGCCCTCAAATGAAGCCAATCCTTTGTCTGAGTCCAAGTGACCCTGCAACCAGAAATGGACCCCAAGAAGTGGTCAACATTCTAAGTTGATGCCTCTTGTTACACACGCATGAAGCAAACATGAAGGCCAGAGAAGCACGCAAGAGGTAGAGGCAGCCAGGGTCTGAGAAGTCCTGCAACCAGCAGCAGACTTGGTGCAAAGAACCCAGTGGCAATTGGGAGGTGGGGGTGGGGTAGACACATGGACGGGCAGGAGAGTACTTGGGCTAAGGGCACTGTGCCAGTACCAGCTTACCTCTGTAGATACACTCACACACAAAAAAGAAGAGTTAATGGCATTAAGTTTATGCCCCCTTTAAAATTCCATTCCTCTTATTAATTTCACAAAAGGACTGCCTGGTCCATAATAGGTCAGATTCTTCTCCTTTTGTTTTTCAAGTGATCTTTTGCCACAAATCACCTGAAAAGTATCCATTTAAACTACTGTAGAATAGCAAGTCTCCTTTCTCTTTTAAAACAGACCTCCTCCTCCCCCACCATGCCTGCCTAAAGGCTACATTAGGCTACCAGAAGGGTTTCCTTAGAAAGAATGACAACCACCACCCCAGCACTCTCATCATGCAAGTTAGAGCCTCGGAGGCTTAGGATTCAAAGTAGAATTCACATCAGAGAACAGGAGTCACAAGGGCAGACTGTATCTCAACACAAGACAAGCTTCCTAAGCACAGTTGTCGAAGGCTTGATCGTGTGTCTGACTGTCTAGCCTATGGCTTCCACTGTAGCCAGGTTACGTTTGCACCATCCCAGAATCCCGAGCTGTGGCATGGATATCCTGCCATACAAGTCCTGTCCTTCAGATTGGCAGGCCCAGTAACAGTACTCTAAGCCTGCATACTCTTGACTCCAGCTTCATTGTCCACACAGATGCCACCTCTTTCTCCTCCTTCCAAAACCCATCTTCTCTGCTGTACTGGCCAGCATGGGGTCTACAATTCCATTGTCCCATGAGCCTGAAGATCACCCATGAGTCTCAGCCTGCCTCGATTTCCTCCCACTACCCTCTTTTCCTTCGATGTTGCCTTACCATCTCCATGATGCATGCTCAAGGGCAAGACTCCTGAGCCTTCAAAACAAGACTCTGCATTTAAGCCAGAGTCAAACCCACTGCCAAACCTGTGGTGGGCCCAACTTATTATTTAGTGTTTCCAGTAAAATCTTCACAGAAACACACAGCCTCTAGCTATCTCAAGGAAGTAGCCAGTGGGTGTGAACACCAACCTGGAGGTTAGCAGTCCAGCACTTACCCAACAGAGTCACTAGGGTGGGCTGCTACCTTAAAGAGGTGTTAAAATCTGTGGCTGGAAGTAATGAGAATGGGGCACAGGCAGTGTGTAGAACCAGGGACGAAACCATTACAGACCGACCTATCACCAAGTGGAGTAACACCCAAACTAGGGGCATGATACTAGACATTTCAGTCTTTTTCAAAAGCAACAGACACTGCTAACTACTATTCAGATTCATGACCTACTCCAAGTATGCAGCTGATGAGAACTACTTTAAGAGGAAAGCAAGAGCACCTCCTACTCCCCCCCCCCCCCCCAGCCTCCCGCCAAAGCTGCCAAAAATGTGGAGGGGAAGGGTTTACAGTGATCATGAGGATGGGATCCCTGATTCCATTTCTGGCAGAGACTCACTCTCACTCCCCAGAAGCAATTCTACTGGAGAAGGAGCCATAATGCTGTGTCTGCCACGTCATTAACCTCTCCTCTAGGTACCAATGGACTGCTCACCTGATGAACCAGCTTGGTGACATGGAGTCACTTGTGTGTCTGAGAACAGCTGTGTTGGTTAACAGAAAATCATAGCGCGTGGCCTCTCAAAAGCACTTTAGATTCTTAGGCTCTGCCCGGAATTTATTACTAATTATAAGACCAGTTACAAGGCTATTATTTCACCTAGCATCGAAGCATTATTTACAGGTTGTTTCATAGGGAAACAAACACACCAAGCAAATCACACAGCTGGGGTGTGTGAAGTGTTTACATTGTTGTAAACAGCAACCGCCTTATACACACACACACACACACACACACACACACACACAAATGCCTGCTAACAAAAGCTCATTCTCTTACATACAACTGGGTACTATCAATCTTGCTGGTGGTCATGCAAAATAAAAAAAAATTAAACATGCTTTCGGAGAGAAACATGGCACTAATTAGCAAAACCAAACCAACCTTCCTGACCTACTGTCCAAGGGGGCACCTGACAGGAGCATGTAAGTTTTACAGAGAAGCTACTTAATAAGAGGTTCATTAGCAGAACACTTCAACAACTTACAGCATTATCCACACAAACATAAAACATGATAAAGCTAGCAAAAAGAGTAATACAATCTTTACACATACCCAGTAAGCAAACTCATCGGAGAGAGAAAAATTGTACACATACTACACCAAAATCAAAGCCAGCCTATTCTGATTCCTGGAGACCAGGCAGAGCAGGAGAGACATTGCCCCATTGTATTCCCAAGGCTGTGACAGGAGCAGACTACCATATCTTTCTCCCTCAGAGCAGCTGGTAGGCTCCTGTAGGCTCCCAGTTCAGACTCACAGCGACTCTAGGCACAACAGAACTGTCTGGCCCTGTGCCACCTGCACAATTATTCTTATGCTTGAGAGTTCATTGTTGCAGTCACAGGTCAATCCATCTCATTAAGGGTTTTCTTCCTTTTTGCTGCCCAACCAGTAACCAAGCATGTGTTCTCCAAGGCCGACCTCTCCTGACAACATGACCAGAGTACGCAGGGCGAAGCCTCACCATTGCCAACTTGCTTGTCAGTCTTCTGGCCATCCCTCTGTCAAGGCAGATGTTAGTTCTTAGGCAATCCATGGTACTCTCGATACATCTGCACTACAATCCAAACTGCCAGGACAAAGTGTTTGTTGGGCGGTCTGATTCAAGGTTCAACTTTCACATGTATATGAGGCAAATAAAAATGCAGTGGCTGGAGTCAGGTGCTCCATAGTCCTCAAACTCACTCACATGGTTGCTCTTCAAGACTCTGAGGAGGTCTGGTGTCGCAGATTTACCCAACACAGTATGTCATTTGATCTCCTGATGCAGCTCCATGAGCTATGATTGTGGATCCAAACGAGAGAAAATCTTCGACAATTTCAGTGTTTCCATTCTTTAGCATGCTACCTATTGACCCAGTTATGGAGATTTTAGTATTGTTTACATGTCCTTGCTATTTACCAAGTGCTTAAGTCCTCCTGGTTTTCAGCAAGCAAGGTTTATGGCATCTACACAGCACAGGTTGTTAATAAGCCCTTCTCCAAGCCTGATGGTATGCGTTTTCATATACGCCAGATTATACTCACGATTTTTTGCTCGGCATACAGACTGACTATTTATAATGAGAGTATACAACGCTAATGCACATTATCTCTGGATTTTAACCCATGAAACATGCCTTTGTTCTTGTCAAACAAAAGCCTCTTGAGCCGACCAGGGTTCCTACACACATTTCACTTATACATTAGAAAAAAAGTAAAGAGTAACCCAAAAACTGAAGTAAAAAGCCTACCAAAAGAGAAAGGGAAAACCCATCAGGTGACGTCTCTGACTGTGGTCTGATCTGCAGAGGCGACATGGGGCTTAAGGGAATGTGTCTTACAATGAATGTCCACCTCAATTGCAACACTGGAAGGCCAGACCCAACAGGTGAATGTCACAGTGCATCATAGGACCATGTGGCAGTCACCTAATCTGGTGTCAAGTTGAGGATAAAGAGTATAGGGATGGAGTCTAGCCTGTCAATCTGGAGATAGCCAGTGAGATCTCTCTGTGGGCATGGCTTTCTGAGAATTCTGGGAAATGTGGTCATTCCTTCTTGGAGATGAAGACACTGTCTCTCTCAGTTTACTTCCTGGGAGACACTCAATTGCTGAGGCTGGCTCCCTGTGAGATATCCCTGTTAAGTCACATGGACCTGCCCTGATGCAGCAGAAACCTGGACCTAGAGACGCCACGTGGAGACTCCTGATAGCACTTTCTGCCCACTGCCTTGTGGTTATTCTGCATTTGATATCATTGCTGTGTTAGTTGAGTTTGAAGAGGACTTATAGATTGGTATCAGACATATGGGTTAATATCAGACTTAAGACCTTGGACTGGACTGGAATTGCGTTGGGATGTTTTCTTAATGTACAGTTGCTCTTGCGTATAAAACTTTCTTATATACATATGCGTGCTTATGAATTATTTCTCTAGCTTACCCCGACTCACCCATTATGGTGCCTTGGGAGTAGGGTACTGGAGAAACAAATCATAATGATGGAGAGTAGATGTTTGTTTGACGTCTGCCTCATGATAGTGTTTCTTCTTTGGCTAGCCAGAAATCAGGTATGTCCTTGCAGTTTACTTAAGTTTTTTTCTGGAAACAATATGGGAAGTTCAAGTTTGGATTAGTTTGTTTGGATGCGGTCTTTGGTTATTCCTGTTTCAAATAGCAAAACTGAATGTGATTAATGTATATTTTGTGCTCAGGGGTAGAAATCACCATTTGAATGTCTCAGAAACCATGCTGCTTAAGGAAAATGGTTGACTGAGGTCAAAATGGCTGACAAAATGCCTGCATCTGGTCTGATATGCTCAGAGACCTAATCCCATGTATTTAGATAAGCTAAATAAGGATTGAACTTGACTGTTTTAAGAATTGAGTTTAGTATGTGATTCTGTTATTTATACTGATTTCTTATTGCTTATTATTGTAGATATAAGGATGTAGAGATGTTTATTAGGAAATATGAAAAGAGAGCTTGTAAACCCACTTGCCTCAAGCCATTAATTTGATCTCTAGATGTGTTTAGGCCACACCTAGAAAGACGTCTCTGAAGAGATTAGTCCCTCCCAGTACTTTGGAGTACTCAGGATATTTTCATTCCAAGACATCTGTCTAAGAGCAAGATTGAGAGATTGAAGAAAAAGAATAACTCTGGTTTTTTGGCAATCTTGAAATAGTGGTTATTTTCAGAAGCTGGAAAGAACCTGGAAACCATGAAGAAAACTCCTCAGAATGAAGTTCTTGCTAGGTGACCACCTGGATCTACCTTATGAGTGGAAGTGGGAGAAATGCAGCAATAAAGAGAAGGGTTGGGTCTGGCCACTGACACCCGTGGACCTGGTTTACAAGGGGCTAAAGGAAGAGGCAAGAGCGAGTTGACTGGTCTGAAGTTCATGAGGGTTAGGCTTGTTGAGAAATTGTGATGGGGCCATAATTCAAGGCAAGGAGTCCAATGGAGACCCTGGTACGGTTAAGTGAGACAGCCCACATTGACTTGACCGGAACACAACCAGATGAATAGAAGTTATTTGACTTTGCTTATGAATGTGGACTTCACAGGTTCCAACTGGAATGAAGATTCTTTACATCAAGAAACAGGATTGTTTCCTCAGAGCACTGGGTTGATCTAAATGGGCAGTATAGAACTTGGATACCCAAAATTGAGGGGATAAAAGCATGACGTGGTTGGCTTAAAAACTTTCATAGGTGAGGGGATATAGTTGTAAGATTATAGAATCAAGGTATAGATGTTACTTAACTGTAATTGCTAGGCATAGGATTTGTTTTGTTCACTTACAGAATGTTATTTTTAAATGAGGGTGGTACATGTTAAATTGTATGCATTTTCATTTTACCCTATTAGGTACAGATAAGATTTCATTACTGTTTGAAAATTACATATGGCTACAGAGTTAGTTATGTGAAAGTGTCAAACTGACAAGGGGGGGGGGGGGGTTTTGGCAGTCTACCCAGACTAACACAGATGGCATGAGCCTTCCCTCAGAAACACGATACCTACTGTCTATAAACCCAATGCTTTCTATCTCTAATGGGATATGCCCTCAATACAATTTGAACTGGTGGGAACATTGTTCTATGTACAGAATTGGTTGCTTCTCCATTGGTATTCGGAGACTGCTTCAGAGATTTGGGGGTCTGTAGGGTGGGTTATTTTGATTTCCAGTGGGAAAGAGGCCATTGATATAAAAATCACCACATACACTCTTTTATAAGCCGAGTTTTCAACACATTTTAATGTAGTTTTTTGAGGTAAGATCAGGTACCTTTGCTGTTATTCTGATCGGCTGATACTCAAGTATATAGGTACATGAAAACATTGGTCCTGGATCTAATGAGAATGAACTTAGCCTACATACCAGATACCAATAAATGTGGGTACAAATATACCGAAGAAATTCATATAGCCACATATTTATTTCACTGTCTCTTCATTCCATTTTTATTCCCCACAATCCTTGTGAAGCCCTCTTGTATGGAGTAAACGGCCCCCTATACAATCTTGCCTCACACTGTGTACACACAACAAAAAGCACCAGAGCTTGGATTGGGGGCTCTCGCTGCCACCTCATGCCCCACGTACCAGGATCTCCTAAAGAAACCTGGGTAGGCTGTCAACTCACAGTAGAATGCACAGTAATTACCACCAGGTTCTGAAAAGGA
Source organism: Nesogale talazaci (assembly GCA_004026705.1). NCBI lineage: Eukaryota > Metazoa > Chordata > Mammalia > Afrosoricida > Tenrecidae > Nesogale > Nesogale talazaci. The sequence continues at coordinate 82,916 of PVJH01004688.1, forward strand.
GCCCTGGTGGCCTAAGTGGGTGCACCACCAAATTCTTGGTCTCAAGATCCCCGAGAAGCAGGCCTGACAGGGCCCCTCTGGGCAAGGACACCAAGACCAAGTGTATTCAAAAATGACACTCCAGCAGAACCGTAGCGAGCAGCCTTCCTTTCCACATCCTGGAGCAGCTCTTCACTATTTTGTAAACTCAAACTCACTGCCATCAAGTCGATTCTGACCTACAGGGAACCTGCAGGCAGAGAAGTACTGTTCCCTTCTGGAATTCTGAGACAGTAAATCTTCACAGCAACAGAAGCCTCTTTCTCCTATGAAGCAGCTGATGGGGGATCCTTTTGTGACCCACTGTGCCACCAACACTCCTTCTGAGCACCAGCAAGAAGAGAAACTGGCATCAACCCAGCCTACCCTATAAAAACTATCTCATTAATTGTAATGAAGAAGCAAACATAAAAACTCCCTGTTGTGAATTTTGGATTAATTCTGATCCAAAATGACTGCAGAGGACAGGCTAAGATTGTCCGTGTGGGTCTGTGAGACTGAAATTCTGTGTGGGAGCAGATGGCCTCATCTTTCTCCCAAGTAGGAGCAGGCAGATTTGAACTTGCTGACCAGTGAGTAACCCACTACACCACCAGGAATTGTGACCCACTGTGGCTATTGTAAAACTTCTACTTCAGTTTAAAGGAGCAGACAACCATGAGAATGACAGCTCTGATTACAAAGTGAGGAAGTCAGACTCCAACCAACTGTCAGATGGCCGCGGCAGGAAGAGGAGAGAGAGAAGAGAAGAGAAGGCCAGCCAGACCACTATAGCTATGCTGACCACAGGGCCCTAGGTGAGGTTTCAGAGTCATTACTGGAGCAAAGAGAAGGGTGGGCTAGGGTTCTCCAGTTTGGCATCTAACTCAATACAGTTGGCTCTGTGAGCAGCCGGCAGCTGATGGGGTGGGGGTGGGGGTGGGAAGAAGAGTGAGTGTGTTGTCAATGAAAGAAGGGTTCCTTGGGTAGGGCAGCTCCCTTCTCAGCAGACTTTGTGGGATAGCAACGCTTCTGCAGGGTCTGGATCCCTATCTGGTTAGTAAGTCTGCCACATTACCTGCTGGTCTCAAGAGCCATTACTGGGCTGCCAACCTCGGATTCATTAGTCTTGCGTCCACCGGTCTGTGGTCTTCTTGCTTCATCAGCCCCTAGACTATGTAAGTCAGAAGTCTATAACCTACCATCTGATCCCTGGACTTAACCAGACTGGACTTACCTGTGAGAACCAAGAGGTTAAGACTAAATATACTCAGAACAGCCCCTAGCATTAACTGGTCACTTAGGTTGTGTCAAACACCTTGCTAGTTCAGCCTCACAGCCATCACAGGAAGCAAATATTGGCACAAGTCCTATCTGAAAAGTGCAAAGTGACTCAGTGATGTGTCCAAGGTCCCAGAGGGACTCAGTGGCACACCCAAAAGTCACACCTAAGCAGGTGTTCTGGCCAACTCTCCAAGCTCTCAGCCAATACAATTTTCCACTCTCAGCAGCTGGCCAGGGCAGCACAAAACTGGAGGGAAGGAGCAGGGAAAGACAGACGTAGGGAGGGAACATCCACAGAAGCTGAGACTGAGAAGGGATATGGAGGCTCTTAGGTGATGTGTCCGCTTGTTTAAAGGACAGAGACACCCATCTTCCCCATGCTAATGCTTGCTGGGGTGAGGACCAGCCTATCTTGGACATCAAGACAGTCACCCAGCTGATTCCAGGTCCCAATCAAAGCCAGAGTTGGGAAAACAAACACTGTGAATGCTCAGGGAGAACTCAAACACTCCTGGACTACCTCACACTCCAGAGGGCAAGGACAGGTTAAATAATCTTTAAAGATAATTTTGGTAGTTACAAAATCTGGTGTCAATTTGGGACTTGAGAGAATTGCAAGTAAAGGGTGGAGTCTAGCCTGTCAATCATAGTATAGCCAACAAAGCCTCTGTGTAGGTATGGCCTTCCCCTGAGGATTCCTGGTATTCCTCCCTAGAGACCAAAGACACTATCTCTGCTCACTCCCTGAGAGATGCTCTACTGACAAGAAGACACATGGCAATACGCTGACATAGCCCATGACCTCTGGAGCTAGAGAAGTCACATGGAGACCCTTGCCAGCGCTGAGATGCTTACAACACCACTGGATCCACAAGACTTCCCACTCACTGGCTTGTGATCTTTCTGCATTCAGCATCATTGCCATGTGTTTTGTGACTCTGAAGAGGACTTTATAGATTGGTACTGGACATATGAGTTAAGAGTGGACTTCTGAACTTGAGCTGGACTGGGATGTTTTCTTCAATATTCAACTTCTCTTGTATATAAAGTTCATGTTATTGATCATCCCCTCTCCTCCCATCCCACCCCCCAGTCTCCGGAGGGGGCAAAATCCACTAACACAGTTAGCTTATAAGAGGGCTTAACTAAAGAAAATCAAGGAACTTGGGACAAGGAATGCCAAACAAGGTGGGCAGGTGGCCGGGCACCACAGGGCGATTCGGGCCCCTCCTTCACAGGGTCATTTTCCTAACATGACTCCTACTTAAGAGCTGACAGGTAGGCATTTACTAATAGGACAAGGAAGACAAGTGGCCCGAAAACAGATCCGTAAAACAAGGCAATAAGCTTCCAAGTCTAATATGGAAGAATTCTCTTCAGTCCCAACATTGGTGACATCCACAGTGATGCTCACATGGTGTTTTACAAGACTGCCACCCCAGAGATGCCTCGGTCAATGGACTTACCCTAAAGCTGCACATATACCTAAAGTGATTCCTCAATTACACGCCCAAAGTATATGCAAGCCTCATCAAAAGAAACATCTGGGAGTCTTCACACATTCAGGTGCATATTCTTCTACATAAAACAGAGCTGGGGTAATTTGCAAATTGTCAGTTTCTCAAGGTCTGATACCAATGTCAAGTCAACACGCTATACAAAGTGACAGAACACTGTTAGTGAGAATCTATTTACAAGGGAAATGAGGACAACACATACACAAATACTTCATTTCAAGATGCTGTGCCCGACATTTATTCTGCTCAAGTTCCTCCATGAAACTAGTCTTTAATGCACAAACGAGCAATTATCAAAAGGCTTTGGTAACTGGGCACAGGAGACGCCTATCACTGGTATGGAAACCACCCTGCCCCACTTTCGGCACTTACCTTCTTTTTGTCCCTCATGGAGCCTTTGCCTCGGACCATTATTTTACATCCTGTCTCTGCTTCAAGCTGTTTCGCTGTCAGTCCTCTGGGGCCAAGGATTCTCCCAACGAAATTAAACTGGGGAAGGAAGGGGGAAGAAAAGGTCACCATCCATCCATTATTCATTTAATACACAGTTCTTCTGATAACTTCCGAAGAGATAGTTTTTTAAACACTGAACCAAATTCCTAAAGACCTTTTGAATTGCATGCCACATTAAGGGGCCCACAGCCCAGTGGTGGTGTGAATTTTCTGTCCAGATGTGTGAATGCAAATTAAAAGTTGGACAGGACAGGACAGGACCTGGCTGCAACAGGGTCTTGGGGCCACCGCAGCACCACACCACCCTACCAGATAACTTTTAAGATATGTATCCTTGTGGAAGAACAGTATTGAGTGAGCTGTCATATTAAACTGTGGTTTTACTTTTTATGGGAGAATTTTAGGGGAAATCCCAGTCTTGATAGGGGAGGTGAGGAGCTGGAGGTAGACGGTAGAGTGGGAGCAGGAGGTGGGAAACAGGAGGCTTGAGGAGGAGAGCTGTGGCTCTGACTTAGGGAAAAGCTGGAGAAGAAAATGCTGCCTAGTTTCTCTACCACCCCCACTTCCCCGACCATGCCTTAGAAAGCTACAGGACTCTCGAGTTGCAGAGTAGACATCTAGGTCTATGTGCCTCATCCATCTGACTCTATAGGGGACCTGCCCCCATCCCACTGCCACACCAGTGGCACACCAGTGGCAGTCAGGTGGTAGCTGTGCATAAGGTGCTCTGCTGGGATTCAAATGGGTTTTTTCTGCGCACAAGTTGGGGGTGCGAGCACAAACCCCCACTCACCACAGTCCACCAACACTGCACTCAAGACAAGAGGCTAGGGCAGGTTTTTAGTGCCCAGCGTTCCTCTCTCCAATTATGTGCTGCTGCTGTCTGTATCTGAGCCTTGCTGCTGCACGTCTGTTGGAGTACTGACATTCGTTTCAGCTAGTAATCTCCCTGTGTAACCATGCAAGTTGAGGTCTTTTAAAATGATTTACTACTGGACACTTAGAAATAATTTTCTTGAATCAAATCTAATGCTTTGTTTTTTGTGTTTTAGGGGGCATCACTTAATGCTTTTTCTATTGTGCTGTCTACGTTTTGTATTGCTTTCTATCTTGCAATTACACGTGCAACAAATATCTTTTCCCATTTGGTGGCTTGCCCCCCCCCCCCTATCTTTTTTAAGGTAAGTGTTGAACTGTGAGGTGTAATCAAATGCAGTTCATCTTGGGAACACTGAGCTATCTCTCGGGACTATGGAAAGACAGCATCAGTGGAGTACAATCCAGATCTCTGTCTAAGCAGGGAGACCAGCACAGAGACAAAGGAACCACGCTGAGTCCAATGCCAAGGCAAGGGGAAGCTGAGATAGAGCAGAGAAGGAGCTCCAAGACTATGAGGCTGTGAGGCGGCGGAGCAGCAGGCTGGCCTCCTGGACAATGGAGGCACAGGGACTAAGGTCCAGAGAAACTTGTACTGGCTGAGAGAGCTGTTGCTGTGGACCAGTGACCCTTACTGCTTACTGATCCTGACTCAGAGTGACCGATGACCTTCCTGAATAATAAGCCACTGTAACTGTGATGAGTTCTGTGGGACATGCAAGGGATTATTCAAGCCAGTCGAGACGTAGAGTGTACCTGTACCTGGGAAGAATGGTTGGTGTCCAAGTAGCCAAAAAATGAGAGGCTGCAGGCATGCTGGGGGGTGAGGGTAAGACTGTCTGCTCCCATAAATAGAACTCTTATAAAGGGTCGTTGTTTAAGTCAAAACGAACTGAATGGCATTGTGTATGGTAACTGGAAGCTTTTCATTGTAATAAAGTTGAAGCTACCAATCTTTGCTTCAAAGTTTCCTGTTTTAAGTCTTTCCATACCCCAAGGTCACCAAGGCGTTGTCCTCTAAATTCTTTCACAAACTCTGGTATTTCCTTCACATTTAGGCCTATGTGTGGCCAGCTTTTTCCTCTCAGATGGGTATCCCAGTGTATGAGTACATTTCATGAGCAAGACTATTCTCCCACTTCATACTCTGCAATGGCCAACCCTGCCACACGTCAAACATCTCTATCATTTTAGCTGTCCACTCTATTCTATTGACATAACTTGCTCTTGCTTAAGTGCTACACTCTATTAAATGCTATGACTTTATATTAAATGTCTGCTATCTAGTTCTTCTTTAAAATTCCTTAAAATCAAGAATGGTGAACACCAGGTTTGTAGCCAGCCTCTCACCATCCTTGTTCAATCAAAGTGCTGGCAAATCATCAGAGAAGCTGCATTCCATGAAGAAGAGTGTGGCATCAGGACAGGAGGAAAGCTTATTAACAACCTGTGGCGTATAAGTGACACCACCTTGCTTGCTGAAAGAGTTTAAGTGCTTGCTGATGAAGATCATGGATTGCAGCCTTCGGTATGGATTACAGCTCAATGTAGGGAAGACCCAACTCCTACAACAGGAGCAATTGGCTCACATGATAAAGGGTGAAAGGTTGAAGTTGTCAAGGATTGTCTTACTTGGATCCACAACCAATGTCATGAAAGCAGTGGTCTATAGAGATCAAAAGACATATTGCAGAGAGTAAATCTGCTGTGCAAAACCTCTTTAGAGCATTAAAGACCAGAGTATTTTTTTGAAGCCAAAGCTGCAACCAAAGTCATAGTATTCTCTATTGCATCATTTGCATGTGAAAGTTGGAGATTAAATGATGATGACAAGAACAGGACTTCGTGTTCCTTAGGGGCAAGGATTCTAAGACTTCATCAGTTGTGACCAGTCTCTGGAGAAGGACATCATGTTCGGTCAAGTGGAAGGGTGGCAATAAAGAGGAAGGCCCTTGACGAGGTGGACTGACCCCAGGGCTGCGACCAGGGGCTCAAGCACAGCAACGACCCTGAGGATGGCACCGACCAAGCGGCGTTTCCTCCTGCTGAGCACTGGGCTGCCCTGAGTCGACTGCCCCTGACAACATCTATCGTAGTTCTCCTTTACTCTTCAAAAGTCTGTTCACTAGGAAGGTCATCCACATTCCCACATATGTTTTAGTATGAGTGGGTCGTTCTCTTAAATAATAGTTTCAGGAATTTTAATTGGAATCATACTGCAACACAGAATTTTCAAAGCCATGAGCACGGTATAATTTTTTTCCCCGTGTGCTTAGATAGTTTTTAATTTTCACTCGGAAATGGAGAGATTTCTGGGGGACAGGGGTGCCACTACTCATCTTTTCTTAAGATTTATTTCTAGATAGGTGGGGTATTTTTCTGTTGTGTATCATATTTTATTTCACATTGTCTCTGATGTACAAGCAAGTAATTGATTTTTCTCTATCAACCATGTTCTTCTCAACCAAGTCTGTGTTTCTTTAGGTCCTTCTGGTTTCTCTATCACATCACATGAAAACGATCTATATCCCTCATTCCCAACCTCAAGTTTTCTATTTCTCTTTCTTGCCATTTTTTTGCACTGGCCAACACCTTGACTTCAAAGTCAAATAAAAGTTTATCATCCCAGACTGGTTCCAGCTTTCAAGAATAAACATTTCAACAGTCCCCAGGAAGCTAGAGGAAATTCATGGGCACCTTTGATCAGAGTTAAGAAAATTCCCTTCAAACCCTGATTTCCTGAGAATTTTTAATCACAAATGCATGCTTGAATGTATCACATTTTCAGCATCTATTGAGACAAGTACAATAATTCTCCTTTATTCTGTTGAATAAATTATACAAATTGTCAAACCTTACATTCCTAAAATAAACTCTACTTGATCATGACGTACTATCCTTTTACATAAAATGCTCAATTCAGTAGGCTAGCATTTTGAGAGCCCTGCCACCCCCAACTTTCACAGTAACCATTATCACTAGCTTGTAATTTTCTTTCTCATAATATCTTTGGCAGAACCGGACATCAAGGTTATTTTGGCCTCAGAGTGAAAGGAGATGCAGGGCCTCTTTTCTCCTAACTGGATGTGGGCAAGCACTTTCTCCCCCTCAAACATGGGACAGTGCATCCACTGCTGCCGCTGCCTGAGCCCGGCATTTTCCTCATGGGGAGTTCTGAATTAGGGGCTCACCTTCACTAAGACATGGCCTACTTCCTGTCTGTTTCACCGTCTTAATCTGATGACTCCCAACCTTTGTTATTCAGATATTTTAATTGGGATGCCTATTTTTAAAAAAGCATCTAAGAAGGAGTTTTATTTCTCCAATTGGCTGAGTTTCCTTAGAATAAATAGTTTTCAGTAAAATAGGTGATAGGGATAAAAAAAAAAACAACAACTCCTACCTCCTCTTAAAAAGTCTGTGAAAATACTTGTACTCTATTTGTGACCTTGGAGTATTTCTTAAAAAGTAAAGTTGGTCAGTACATCATGGGACTATTCAAACTCTGTAAAATGCTTTTTGAAGTACAGCAACTCATACATCGAACGTGTTACATATCTCAAACATGTTATGTATCTAGAGAGAATGTGCACATGCTATATATAAAACAGTATGTCCCCGAGAAGTCTCCAGCACTTCATGTAAGGTTCTGTATGTTACTTACTGATCGGCAGGCAAACACCTGACGACAAGTCAGACACTCTTGCTGTCAACACCTATCCTTTCCAAGGAATTCTTGGGTGTTGTAAATGGTTAAAATAAGCTCAGATGCTAATTGAAATGCTGGTTGTTCCAGTCTGCCCACAGGTACCGTGTAGTAAAGGGCTGGCGATGGCGTAAAACCCCAGGCACCGTTACTTGCTGACACAGAACTGGCTCAGTGGCCAGTAGCTCTGCTGCTGTGCTTCCTGAGTCCTTTCCACATAAGAAATTCCTTGGCTGAAACTACAGCATCAAATTTATACAGAAAAAGGTTTCCACAACAGGTAACCAATCCTGGAGAATATATTAATACTAAATTCTATTTTTTAAGTTTTAAACATATCAAAACCAAAATATTAAACTTTTGACACAAAAGGCTCTGACCTTTAAAGTGAACCCACCTTTGCTGCAGCCCACTGCAGCCCACGTGTGGGGTGTGCATGCCGCTAGTAGGGCTCAAGTGCATGGAAGACCGTCAAGGTCAGCCTCTCACCATGTTGTGAGCAGAGAACAGGAAAAATTAATCATAGCAGCTGCTTTGTCTACTGCAACCAATTTCCAAGTTAATATCGTTTGCCTTGCATTAAAATTCATTCTGTGTTGATTTATCATGCCAGTTCTGCAGCTTCATTCAATTAAAACAATGTCACAACACTTTCAAAGAAAATCATTTCAAACAGCCTGAGCTAAAGGCCAAAAGAAGGAAGAGAAAAAGGAAGGGAAGAGAAGTGTTCAGTAGCCAGAGTTTATGCACAGGAGGTAGCCGCCTTGCTAACTGGCAATGAAAATTCTGCCAATTGGCCTGTTAATTTCTGAAGAAGAGCTTTAACAGCAGCCCCCAGGGATGTTCTTTGTTGGTGCTCGCTTGACTGAAACAGAAATGATAGCTTTTTCCCGATGAGAAGACGTAAAGTAACACGGCACACCTTTCCATTAACCTTTTTAGAATTCCACAATTGAGCGTCCAACCTCCAGAGACACACTATCAAAGCTGATAACTAATGGAAAACACCATTGCATTTCCACAAACATCCCAGGGAAACACTTCTAAGAAACATTAAAGAGTAATCGCTGCTTAATATTTGAGAAAGACAGTTTTTTAAAAGAACATGTACTTCTTTGCATCGACTTGATTGGTAATTTGTTTTTAAATGCTGCGTTTAAAGTTTTTACAGCATTTCAGTTGGAGACGCTTTTTATCATAGCACAGTAAGTTACATAAACCACAGACCCACTTGCAGAGGATGATTCTGATTCCTTAAGAACCCCATCCCAAAGGGCAGAGTAGAAATCCTCGGGTTTCTAAAGGCATAACCCTTTGCATTATGGAGGATCAGGCAGCCTCACCTTTCTCCTGCAGGGTTGGTGGCTGGTTCAAAGTGCTGACCTTCTGGTTAGCACCCCAGCACTTAACCTGCTGTCCCACCCACCTGGAAGGTACAGCCAACACACATGCATGGGTACATTACATCACTGGGCAGGGGACAATGGATCACCTCTCAGCTGGCCCACACCATGGTTTTGATGTAAAGGCCATGAGAAAGCACTTATCCCTTCTCTGCCGCCCTGTCAGGTTTCCTGGCTTACATGACAGTCACCATTCGGTGGCTGGTGAGAATTGGAATCAACTCCATGGCAGTTCGTCTGGGAGCCCTTACAGACAACTGTTGCTGCTGATGGAACATCAAGGTAAGACCAAAAAGGGCACTGGGGAAGGAGGGTAAGCGGAGCAAGACAGATGGGGACCCTCCTATAAGCTGATCACCCACTAGAAGACACTCAATGACAATGCTTAGGAGTAAAGGCCAGCAAGGGCCTCATGAGGCGAGCCAGCCAACATCCCTTAGAGACCAGGCCTCGTGACTCCTAGAGGTACAGCCGCGCAGAGCAGAGCAACTCAACCACAGGGCACGCAGAGTTCCCAGGCTCCAGGCACAGCTGCGCATGTGACAAGCAGCGCCATGACATTTTGTCCAGCAGCCCCTATGGCCATTTCTAGAAGGCAGGGACCACCTCCAGCCTCTTCTAATCCACAGTGCCCCACCAACATGAACTTGATTCTGACTCACAGCAACCCAGTATAGGGTTTCCTGGACTGAAAAATCATTATGGAAATGCTGAGAGTCTCCTTCTTTGTCCCTAAAAAACAGCTGGTGGGGCTTGAACTGCCCACCTTGCAGCTGGCAGTCTAACTCTTAATGCACAGTGACTCCAGGGTTCCTTATATACAGCACATAAATAAGTCTAGTAATACTCAAACTGTTGAAAAAGCAGTCTACATGTGTTCCTGGAAATCCTAAGTGAGGTTTTCACAGCACAGTACACGGGACTCACACAACCCCAAATCCCCTTCAGAGGCAAGTTTGCCAGACAATGTCTCAAGGGTAAACTACCAATGACCAAACCAATGTCGTCACAGACACAAAATAGTTGCTGGGAAAGTACCCCTTCCATTCAGTATGGAAATATCATGAGACAAGCTGTGCTGTGAGGTGGGGTGGGGTGGAGGTTTCAGGGGTCAGTACAGTGAGTCCCCAACCTGACCCCAAGGGGATCTGAACATTGACCTTGTAGGTGAACTGGTGAATAACCTCCATCAGCCTTCCTGCAGTGGAGGAGAGGTTTTAATCAGTGGTTCTCAACCTTCCTAATGCCTGGACCCTTTAATACAGTTCCTCATATTGTGGTGACCCCCAACCATAAAGTTATTTTCACTGTAAAACTTCCTAAGTGCAATTTTGCTACTGTGATGAATTGAAGAACTCCTGAGAAAGGCTGTTCGACCCCCAAAGGGGAAGAGATCCACAAGTTGAGAACCGCTGTCTTAATCAATCCTCCGGTTTTAACAGCTGCACATGAAACAAGTGCAGGTAACTGTGAAGGAGAATTTGTGTGGGTAGAGGTTGGTTCCAACAATTCAAAGTGAGGGTAAATTTACAGAGCATTCAAGGGCAGGCAGGGAGCCCTGATGGTGTAGTTACATGATAGGCTGTTGGTGGCACGGTCAGCAGTTCGAAAACAAAAGGAAGGGCTTTCTATTCCTGAAGCATCACAGTCTCAGAAATCCAGAGGCAGTTCTATTTTGTCCTCCATAGGGTTTCTGTGCGTGGGCATCCCCTCGAGGGCAGTGGGTTTGGTTGTGGAGGGCTGCACTGAAGGTGGGAGTAGGTAACCCAGGGCTGCTTTTCTGAACCGTTTGCAAAACGGATTTTCTATTCAGAGTTTTCAGGTTTCAAGTGTGGCACCACTGACCCTCTAGATTTTGATGCCCTTCATGGTGAGCACTTTACCCACTTGTCTGAATCCCAGAGCGCTCAGATCGACCTTCACTGCAGCTGGCCACATCTGTAGGTACCCACACTGCACAGTCCATAAAAATCTTTCAGAACAATCCTGCTATGCTGTTGCTTTCTCTTTCACCCAAATCCCCACACACACACCCTCACTGCAGGACCCTCTCGTACTATCTGTCCACTGTAATCCATGAGTAAACACATCTCTGCTCTGTCCGACTGTCTTCCCTGGCACCCTTCCCCACAGCTGAGCGGTTTGTAGGAGCAGACAATTATCTCAGCAACTCCATCAGCCCCACAGACCAAGGAGAGGAGGAGACCGTGAGCTGGACTGGCCAGAAGGAGGGCGGCCTGCCTCTCTCAGGGGCCACAAGGGTGATCCAGGAGGGTGGCAAGGTCCTGCCTTCTTCCATTCCTACCAGAGCCCCATTCACACCCTGGGATACAGGCAAGCAAATCTCAGAGGGCTGGGCTGCTGCTCCAAAGGTCAGAGGGGCAAGTCCACAAGGAGAAGTCACGGATTGAAGCCCTGGCACCTGAGCACTGGGCAGCAAGCTCTCCTCTGATGAGCATGAGGGGCATCACCAGAGGAAAAACAGGACACGGCCAGTGTGTTTCTATCACAGTCCCTCGTTTCCTCTAGCACTAGGGCTCAGACTAGTGTGGACAGCCAGCTGGGATTCAGTGTCTTCCATTGGCAGCAGCCACTTTCCCAGAGTAGATACTAGCTGAAAACAGGGAAGACTTCCTATTCCATGTGAGTGGGGAAAGTATGTACCACCTTTAAGAAATGATTCCCTGACAATGAAACCCCCCACCCCTGCCTTTAAACACCACCCGCCACCACTGGAGTGGATTACGGATCAGATTAACCTTGTTGAGGCAGAGAAGACTGCCTCTTAAGTGTTTTTTATGAGAGCAGGCCATCTCATCTTTCTCCCTCTGGGCAAGTGGCAGAACTGAACTTATAGCCAGCATGCGAACACATAACCCACTGTGCCACCAGTGTTCCCTCTGAGTACTATAGGCAAAACCCAAACTCACTGCCATCAAGTCCAATCCAACACACAAGGACAGGAAACTGCCCAGGTGACTTCCTGAGAATGTAGTCTTTATTATATAAGGGCAGGAAGCTTCATCTTTCTCCCACAGAGGCTGGTGGTTTTAAACAGTTGACCTGATGGTTAGCTACCCAACGCCTAACTTTCTGCACCACTAGGGCTCTGTAAAATATAAATCTTATAGTAAAAGAATTTACATTTTTTGGATTCTGAAAAGTCTTATTAGTTACTAGTTTAATGGTTGTTACCTCAATAAAAGAAAAAGTTAACTACAATGTTACTACTTTAAGATTTTGGGGTCTAAGTATCTACAGGAATTGGAGCAGGTAGTATATCTGAAACTAAGAAGTCTAGAACTATTTGGTACAGAGCTGACACTTGTATACCACTGCAGATTGAAGAAAAGGGGAAAGTTCAAGACAGAGAACCAAAAACCAAGCCACGGAACAGACTGTAATTGTAACTATTTCGTAGTGAAGATATGCTATATACGATCTAATCACACTGCACATATTTCCCCACTTGACCCAGAAATGGCTACCTTTCAATGTCAGGCCCACCCCACCTCTCAGGCAGTGTAATGTAGGCCCTTTGCCATGTCGTTCCACTCAACAGGAAGAGGGACCACAGTGGCAGGTGCCCGGCCTCTTCAGGACAGCGACACTTGGGAGGAATGGAAGGCAACCTGATGGCCACCTCTAAGCCTTCCCCTGAAGCAGAATGTACAATCCTATCAGCAAGCTCAGAGAATTATGCTGAGCCGGCCTGCCCAGCCTCACACACCAGGTTGGCGGACACAAAAATGTGCGCCTCTCCATGCCGGGTACTTTACAGAAGGTGATTTCCTCTTTCATGAAGGTTTGGGCCCAAGACACACCCTGCAAGGTATTCCCTTTTAAACTTCCAAGTTCTTCGTAGGCAGTGACCATCACCTGGGCTGCTCTGTACCTCTCCTCCTCCTTCAGGCCCCACACCTGTCACCACACAAAACTAGTTAACAGGTCATTAGAGACCCAATGAAACACATCCTGCACTGTGCCAGCATTAGTTCCATCCACCCACATGTTTGGTTGCATGGCTTCCATAGGTCCCACACCTGGGTTGCTAACCAAACCATCTGTTTGGTGGCCTACACCCAAGCTACGCTTCCATCAGGATGTTTCACCGCACCATCTTCTCTTTCTCACAAGGCTGTGTGGCTTCTTTAGGAGTGCCCCTCCCACCCCCTGCATGTACATGACCAGGCCACGCACCCCCACTCAGTGCAAGTGGCACCAGGCCCACCATGACCATCCTGGCCATCGTGCCAGTCCCATGAGGTGGGTGGACACAATAGCACGGATCAAGAACAAACCCTCGGCTAACATCTGCTCATCAGTGAGTCTAGGTAACACGGCTGGCTCCCTCTCACAAGGGACTCTGTGGGATGGAGGGCCCCCTGCCCCGCAGTCCAATCTGAATCTTGGCCCGAATATTGCAATGATCGAAGCCAATAGCTGATCTTTGCAGATATAAAAGACAGCAGAATATCTTGAGAAATCTAAGCAACATTTGAAAGAGTTGAGTTTACCCACAAGCACATTCAGCCAAGGCTGCCTGAGTACCTAGAGAGGCAGAGAGACAATGCCTTGTATAGGTTGCTCGCCTCCTCAGAGGCACTGTGGTAGGCAGGCCTCATGGCCCATTTCTGGAAAGGTCAGAGGCAGGAAAACCCTGTGTGTGGAGTTTGTGGGCTTAGGCATCTGAGGGGGCCACATGGCAGCTGCCACCCCCAACAGCAAATTGGCCCTGGGAAAATAACAATAAGCCAAATCCAGGGCCCTGTCTTCCCGGAGCTGACACCTGCTGACCCATGCTCAGATAGCACAAGGGCATGTTCTCCGAGCTGTCCACACGTTAGCTCGCCTACACGCCCAACCTGGGGAGACCAAGCAACAGGGTGACAAGTTGCTGGCCAAAGTCAAAGAACAAGTTCCAAAGGCAGCCAGGAGGCACATGACATGCCTACAAATACTGTATAAACTCAAGTATAAGCTGACCCAAATACCAGCTAAAGCACCTAATTTTACCACAAAAACGGCATTAAAAATGTGCTGAACAACTCGGCTTACACCTAAGTATATATGGTACTACCGGGACACCTCAACTTTCTAAACAAATTTCTAAAATAAAAATGAAGTTCTAGATATTTTTTTAAGTTCTCTGAATGCCCAAATGGGTTTACACCAATGGGTTTACTCCTGGGAGGAACTGGCACTGCAGCTGTCACAAGACCTCCTTCAGGACAATACCTTTGGATACCTGACCACCTCCCACCACCTGCCTTGAACCTTCACATTGAAACATCTGACGGCCTGCCCCCAGACTCAGAGCTTCCAAGCCAGAACCACAGGACCCTGAGTCCCAGCCCTGAAACCCACTCCTCCCTTAACAACTACAGACTACATTAGTGCTGTGGCAACTAATGGACCCTTGGGTCACCCCCTCACACCCCACATCCCAACTAGTAGCAAATGGTGTCTGTGTTAACATTGGAGTCTATCCAGAATGCCCGTATTTCTCTTAATGGTCCCACCCTTGTTCCGCCCCCATGGGCAACCCTGCCTGATGCCCTCAGTCCATTCACACCCAGCCAACAATAGGCCAATCACTCCTCTCCTCAAGAGCCCTGGAATTCCTTCATGGCCCCCTTCAGTTTGGGCTTGGGTCTCCTGATCTTTCAGGCACAGGCCACACTCACCAGTGTCTCAGAGCTTTCTTGCTCTCCCAGCACCAACTGTGGGCCACAGTTGGCCCTAACGGTGATCCCCTAACTGCCTGCTTATTCCAAGAGTCAAAACCAGGCCCTGGTCCTCAAACTCCCTGGAGGCAACTATCGGACGGAGACTGCTGCCTCACCCCACTCCCACCCCACCCAATCTGAAGTTCATAAAATCAGGGGTGGGGGCTTAGTTCCACCATGTTCTGCCCAGTACACGCGCAGAAGCAGCAGATGCACTTCACAAGATGAGGCGGAGCTGGGGCTGAAAGCCCCAATTGGGACCCCAGCAAGAGGACTCGCTGTGTGAACCTTCTAATAAGGCTACATGAAGATACCCTCCCCATAGAGCAACAGGGGCCAGATACAGCAGGGTCATACTCTCCATCACAGAAGTGCTGAAGTCTGGCATCATCTGCGTGGACAGCATCTACAGACCAGACTCTCTGTAAGGAACAGTGAACCACAGGCCACCACAGCAATGGGGCCCGGGACCCGGGACCCGGGACCCGGGACCCAGGACCCCTGTGAACAGTGCTGGCTAACAGAGACAGCGAGCACAGTGGCCCCCTACCCTCTCGTGACACTGGATGCTGTGCCGTGAGCCACATGCTGCTCTCATGCGACACCCTGGGTCCCTCCTGCCTGGCCAAGGGTCTCTTCTCCAGCTAGCCTCTAATTCTTTGGACAACTCATTATAACCTCAAATGTCCCCTTTTTGGTCTACATTATCTAGAACTGTTTTGAGTATTCCCAACTAGAAAAACATACAGAGTAAAACTATATTATGTCATCATGAACCATAGACCCCCTCCACCTTGCGATCAGAAGAGTTAGATAGTGCTCAGCTACCAGTCACAACAAGCAAATACTCATGTATGGGTGCTAATGTGGGCCTGAACTCCAGTTTCTCCAAGAATCCAGACTTACTGAACTCCCCCTGAGGCTAATTTGTCTCTCTGAGATGACTGTCAAGGCCCTGAGCAAAACTGGTGCAGAAACTGCCCCTCAAAAAATCTTGGGATTAAGTATGAGGTAAGCTCAAAAAATAAAGGATTTTATCCTTGAAAATTACTCTTTAAAAAGGTCATTCAAATGAGTCCAAACTCACCGTCGTGGAGACTAATGGTCATGGAGTCGCTGGTTCACAGCAACCCTCAAAGTCGGGGTTTCTGAGACTCTCACTGTTTTCAGGAGCAGAAAGGCCCATCTTTCTCCAAAAGAGGGGCTGGTGTTTTCAAACTGCTGGCCTTGAGGATTGTAGTCAATATTGAACCACTATGCCACCATCCATTCTCTAGAGCTGAGGTGAAGGTCTGTGGGCAGTGTAGCCACGCCATGCTGTGGACCAGCAAAAACATAAGCACCGAGAAGGCTGACAGGAAGCGACAAGTGTCACCAGTGTTCAGAGATTGCTGCGTGAAAATCCGCTTTGCTGTGTGTGCACTCCCCCTAAAATACAGCATGATTTTTGTTAAATGTGTTGGAAATAGAACTTGTGAAATTGTCAAGTTTTCGCAGTTATCCATGAAGTCTTTTATCTCTTATCCGCAGACTCTGTATGGTCCACAGACTCACTCTCAGCGCAATGGAGGTGATGTTGACTCACAGTGTTCCTATAGAACGGCTTCCCGGGTAAGTCTAACTCTTTATGAGACAGAAAGGCCAACCTTTGTCCTGCAGAGCGGCTGCTCATTTCTAACTCTGACCAGTGTTTACCTTATCACCACTGCCACCAGGATTCCTGTATCACTGCCCATACGACCAGCCACAGCTGGGACATCTATGACAGTTACTTGTTCAGGAAGCCCTCTAAGACTCACAAAACTACCTCTTTACCTATGTATGCAGTAACTGATTGCTGAGACAAGTTCCTGATAAGGGCCTTACACAGTGGCTCAGGCCAGATAGAAAAATGAGCAAGCCATAAGAACAACACAGGGTTTGATGCTGGTGCAGAGAAATAAGAGCCACATGGCAGCAAGTCCCTTGTCGGCTCTCAGGTGAAGTGAAGGAGGCCATGTACACACACACACACACACACACACACACACACCACGACACCACATTACATGACCAAGTAGCCGCCCACCCTCGCAGCAGTCAGGCAGGTCTAGCACAAGGTGCTCGGAGAGAGGACTTGTCCTCTGAGACACAGAGGCCTGAGACACATCACCAAGCAGAGTGCAATGAGGATGGGAGGCTCCTGGAATTCTTGCACCAAGAGTGGACTCTGGGTCAGGTCAGAGGTCGACTGGCATGGGATCAGGAGATAGTTCTCACACGATGATGCTGAGAGAAGAGTGGGATGAGTAATGAACAGATCAAAAAACACTGTCTCTCTGGGACTAAAGTAGTGGTTCTCAACCTTCCTCATGCCGAGATCCTTTAATACAGTTCCTCATGTTGTGGTGACCCCCAACCATAAAATTATTGCTACTGCCTAAGTATAATTTTGTTACTTCTATGGATCAGGCGACCCCTGTGAAAGGGAGGTCACCCCACGGATTGAGAACAGCTGGACCAAAAGAGACCAGGGCTGCCAGGGAGCCACCCCTTGCTCCCCCATCCACTGGCGTCCAGGCTAGAGCTCATCTGAGGTCAGTGCAGAGCAAGGACCCATACTCATTGCTTCAGACAGAACATTCTGAGGAAATCCTCCACAGCCTTGACAATGTGCATTCCCTGATATGACTTTTTACCTCCCCAAAGCCTTGCAAGTTACTGTCAATCACTCATGCTACATCTTCATATGAAATAAACCACATATACACATGTATGACTGATAATCTCCCAAGCAAGAAAAGCAGGGACCCCAAAGAGGAGGAGGAAGAGGAGCAGCAGCAGCAGCATATACTCACATCTGGATATTCTTTTACAGGCACATACAGTTTCTCTTGTAACTGGACCAGGGGCCCCACGGCATCAGGCAGCTCAGCACTCCTCTTCTCCGTGCTGCCATTTAGCGTGTCGTTGTACATGTCTTTCCGTACTCTGCTGATTTCTGTCAAAAGTAAAAATGTGTTAAGACACACAGACAAAAACATCCCTGCTAATCCAGTGGTGGTTTTAAAAAAAAAAAATAGACAGATGCAAGGATAAATGATAGATGAAAGGGGATTGAGGGACATTTCCACAGTAAAATATTTAAACAAACAAACAAAAAATAAAAGCAATTTGAACCAGTCGGTTATTCGCAGGATTCAACCCAGACTTGACAGGACTGCTGAGTGGCCCTGCCCTAAAGGAGCTCTGCTGGGAACCACACAGCAGGCCACAGCCAGCTCCAGAGTCATCAGCTCCTGGATCACTGACGCAGCCCTGTCTGCTGTTTGACCTGATTTCCCCACACGTCGACCAGGCCAGTGGTTCAAAATGGTAATTCGTGTCAGGTAGATCTGTCTGTGGAACAGGCCGTCAGAATTTGGGCTAAACCCAGCCAGAGACTGCAAGTGTCTTCAGAATATACCCTAAGCAAACGGTCCAAGACCACAGACTGCCAAGTGAGCAAGAGTCTGAGGGTGATACACAAGTGACAGTTAACAGAAGAGACGGAGGGGAGAGAAGACCAGGTGATCAGCAGGGCCATGTGCCATGAAGCCCAATAAGGTCAAACGTGCAAGAGGGAACTTGGGATTGGACCACGAAGCCAGTGATAAACACAGATGCCCATGTCCCAAGGAAAAGACCGTTAGCAATTCAACCACATTGGGTTCATAAAGAGAGTAATAAAAGAACGCAGAGCTAAGCCATCAGTAAGTACCCTTTAAACACACACCTCTGGGCACACCTAAGTATTAGTGTCAGTGGGCTATATCCATGTCCTTCTGGTCTGAGCATTCCTGAGAGCTGCTCTCAGGCGGGCAGGCCCCACCCACTGGACCACACTACGTAGCAGACCTGTGGTCCTGTGCGAGCTGACAACTCCCTGCAAGTGGCCCCCTTGAGGAAAAGGCATGTCCTTTTATTTCTCTGCCAATGTAGAATTTCAATCTAAAGAATTACTCAATATGAGCATACTCTATACTTGCCGTAGTTATTTAAAGCACTCCCCTTAAAAAAGTCAAAGACCGCAAACAGGCATTACCAAAGGTGTTCCTACGCATTTACCAAGGTCTAAAGAGTGAAAAGACAGCGCTTTAAAGGGCTCTCTCCTTCAGTGATGGCACTGCTGATTTTACTTCTTGGTTCTTTACAATAGTTGTTTTATGTAGTGTCTGCCCTTTTGTGACCGACTCAGAGAAATTGCCTAATTCTTGTTATAAAGTTAACAAAACAAAGATTTAAAAACCTGACAATGATAGTATGAGAAGTACAGATAAGATTTTTTTCTAAATATAAATGCAAACACGTTAAAGAAAACCCACCAGCACAAGGAAAATTTATCAATATGGAATCTACATTGCATGCAAGAACTGTTTAATTATTTAGAGTATCTATTCTTGTAAGTATGTGGGGTCACTATAAAGTCAGAATTGACTCACTGATGGTGAGTGTGTGTTCTCATAAGCTGTCGTATGCATAAAATCAAAGGAACAAGGATCATGATTTTTTCAGGTTAACAAATTTACTCAAGCTTAGAAAATGGAAAAGAATTTATTACAAATAAGAAAAAATCAGAGAGATAGACTTAAAAGACATTAATATGCATAAGCCTATAAGTAACTTCTATATATACATAAAGCTAGGTGGTATAAATGGGAGAAAGGAGGTTTTTTACAACTAGAGTCGTATTTCTAGCATATATATGTGACTCTTCGACCAACCGACTAACAGATGTTTATCTCTCACAGACATGAAGTTCCACCCAGCTCTAACACTCCTTGTCTCCCCAGCTACTGGCACACTGCCTGGAACCACACCTGGTTAGTGGAATGGGTGGCTGAGTGATGGAAAGGGATGAAACAAAACAAGCTACAATGGCAGAATGGGGAGAGCCAATTCTGGTCATGGCAGACATGAAGCTGGCAGAGTGCTCTTGGGGGCTCAGGGGCAGTGAAGAGGCGCCAGCAGAGAGAGAACCCCATCCCAGCAGGCATAGTCTCTTCCCCTGCAGGGCACTGGACCAAGTGATGGCGAGAAACTGTGTAGCAAAGGAATCAGCAGTACTGTGTCTTCTTCAAAACTTGCACTCATCTGAAGCCAGTTCCTGGAGGACATCAGGCTTTTCGGTAAAGTAGAGGGCAGTGAGGCCCTCAGTAAGAGGAAGGCCCTCAGTAAGATAGGGAGACATAGTGGCTGCAGTGTAGGAACAGACGTGAAGATGCACAGGACTGGGCCGTTTCCGTCTGTTGTGCATAGGCTGGCTATGGGTTGGAACTGAACAAATGACACCTAACGACAGCAACTCAAAGGGCTTCAAAGTATTTATGGAGAATTAACTAGACAATGAAGTTTTCCCGCACCCTTTTTGAAGCCTCTACTTAGACAGCGACCTACTGAGCAGTTCCACAGGAGAACAGACTGGGCAATGTGCTTCCATGACGACTGATCTGTTGCCATCCAGTAGATTCCAACTCACATCCTCTCTCCAGGACAGTGTGTGACTGCCACTGTAAACATGTGCCACATCTTCCTCTGATAGAGCAGCTGGTTGGCTCAACAACAATTTGCATAATTCCCATCTAACCCTAAGTAGTCCCCCCGAGCAGTGCAAATGGCAAGCGTGCTCAATGCCAAGAAGAGGTTGCCAGTTTGAGTCCACGCAGATCGGCACTCCACAGGGAGATCTCCTCCCTTCTGCAAAGAGCCACAGGGAACGTGTGCTCCTCTGAGGGGAGGCAGGCTGCTGGGAGAGTCACAGTGGTTCTCTGCCCTGGCTCTGGGCTGTCAGTGAGGAACAAGGGCCACAGCATCAAGAGGTAGCCTTGGTTGGCCAGGATTCCTTCTGTAGATAGAAGTTTCTCCAGTACAGCTACTGAAATAGGGACAGTCTTAGTTATTTTGAGTGGAGTAAGACCCATGGAATAATATAACTTCATTCACTGTGCTCATTTTTGGAAACCAAATACAGAAAGTCCAGAAGATAAATAAATTAAAAAGCAGGTTATTGGAGAGGAAGTGCTGCTTAGTGGAACATGCTCTGTTCTGCTCTTTCACTCACATTAATAGCAGAATACAGTAAACCTGATTTAATTCACAGGCAAGTAATTTTCACTGGCAAAAAATAAAAATAAATCAAGCTAACTATCAGTAATTCTCTAGATGAGGCCTTCGGTTTGGATTAAATTGCATTTTGTCCTAAGATCAAAAAGAACAACTAGCAAACTACAGCCAAAGTGATTAGTCCTCCTTTAAGAGACAAAATGAGTACTTAAGGGAAATGTGGCTAGAGTAAATGGCCAAAGCCCCTGAAATAAGGACATTCTCATATTCTCATTCTCTCTCTCAATAACACACACACACACACCACAATAATAGTCATGTTGCAGCAGGCAGGGCCTGTGCAGTGAGTATCACCTCCCTGGGATGGTCCTTTCAGAGGCTGTTCTCTTACACAAGCTGCCTCAGGATGTTTGCCCTAGAGCACCTGGGAGCCAGAGGAAAGGTGTCCTTGGGGAAATGTTGTTACAGTCCACTGACATCAAATTGAAACCAAGTCATAGTGACCCTATAGGATAGTGGGCTCACAATACTGTAGCTATTTACAGGGGCAGAAAGCCCCATCTTTCACTCTGGAGCAGCTCATCTTGCAATTAGGAGTCTAATGTATATAAGCCACCACATCATCTGGACTCCCCATCATCACACAGGAGGAGTCCTTTTACAGTAACCTATCAAAAAATAGACTGTCACCAGGAGGGGAGAGCACACTTGAAGTCAAATGCTGGCTCCCCTGTGTAAAAGCATTGTAAAGAGTTTACAAAATGGACTCTTAACTCTTCAAAAAGAAGATACAAGAAGGATCTCATTTTTTTTTAACATATGAACACCATGCTCAAATACCTTCCACCAATCATCATCTTGCCCTTCTCGGAATCTTCTGGAAGACACATAGCTCCTTTGAAAATGCACACCTGGTACTAGGAGGTTAAGGAGCCAACCAGCAGCCACCTTTGCTGGGGAGGGAGGCGGCAGCTCTACACAGGCCTTCCTCCCAAGAAACCACTGCTTCCAGAGGACCCTCATTAGAGGGCGGGAAAAAGAACCGGGAGCACAAGTTTGTGTGCATGCATGCCAGCCACAGGCAGCTGCAGTCCAGCAGGCCCCATCCCCTGAGGCGGTAACACCAGAAGAGGTGCTCCCTGGTCCTTGCAGGGGTAAAGATGGCGACTGAGCAGGGACTAGTGTAGACACCCCACCCCCACCCCCACCCCCACCCCCATGGGTGCGAGGCCAAGTGAGCTCACTGCCTGCCGCTACCGTCTCCTAGCACCACCACCCCTCCTGCAGGACAAGCACTCATTACCATGGGAAAGACTGTACAAGCAGAAACTTGCAGACAGCCCTCACCATGTGACCTCTGTCACTCCCCTCACCTCAACCAAACCAGGAGCACACTGCAAACCAATGCTGATGTTCCACAAATAGCTGGCTCTTTAACAGGGCCACAATGAGGGATGCAGGTGAGGTCGGCCCCAGTGCTACCAGGGACTCTTGGCAGAGAAGGTCAGAGGGTGACCTGGTGACATCAGGCAAGACTGTTGTTGGTTGCACTGTAGCCAGGATAATTCCCTCCTAGGGTCACTGTACTGCGCTTGTGCACGGTGTTAATAGAAGCCCCCGCCCTGGCCTTTCTGCACGCCTGTGCGTCTACATGTATCTGGATATAAAGGAGTTGATAGACTTTTGGCTTCTGCTTTCGAAGTGTTTTCCACTAACGGGAGTGGAGTGGGGAGTGATCGGTATGGCAGGACGTGGAGGGTGGGAATGCCTTCATTTCTAGCCTACGAGCAACGCAGAAGAAACTGCTTTGCCTACTAGTGAAACCCGGGGCCTCAAAATAATCGAGAATCATCTCATCTGCAGCTTCAATTGCCAATGTGAAATTTAAATCATATGAATTTGCTTTTTAAAATAAGCACTCATTATCAATCACCCAAAATATAGAAGCTTTTTTTTGTTACATGTGCTTACTAAATTAGTTACTGTTCTCCAAAGAGTTCCTACAGAGAAAAGTTCTAATATTAACTTCATCTAGAGATGACTTGCACCTTGCAAAAGCTTCACCAATATTTAAATTAGAGCGGCTGATAAAAAAGGTGACTGATAGGTAGGAAAAAGATATTCTTCCATGTAGTTTTAAAATCGTACCCACTTTGAACCCTACTTGTAGATTGGAGAGGACGCCTTTCCTGTGTGTGTGTTTGGGGGGGAGGGGGGGGGCGGAGATTGTTCCAGGTTTCAAACTGCAGATTTATAGGCAACTCCTAACTTGCCTCACTTTTAAATGATTTGCTAACCCTACTTAGAGCAAATGCATTCTGATCACCTTCACTGGCTGAGGGTGCAGCTTTTACATCATTGAAAAAAGCTCCTCCACTTTTCTCGCACTAAACTCAAACCCACTGCTGCCAAGAGATCCAGCCTCCCAGTGGACAGCCTGCCAGGGCACAGCAAAACCTGCTCCACAGGGTTTCCATGACTACGTTGTGATGGGAGGCCAGAGCCTCATTTTCCTTCCATGGCATGGCTATTGGGTTCCAACCTACAGGTCTTCCAGTTAGTAACCCAATGTCTATTCCCCATAGCCCCCAGAATTCCCTTCTTCCTGGGGACACACACACAGCCATCAACTCTACTGTCTTACATCAACCCTATAAAGCAGTATATAAAGCTGCCCATATGAGTTTCCAAGGTTGCAAATTTTTATAGGAGCGGGAAGCCTCATCTTTCTCCCTCAGAGCAACTAGTGGGTTTGATCTGTTGTTGGCAGCCTAAGGCATAACCCACACCACCAGGGCACCTCAGGGACACTCCCAAATACACCTTTTCCACTCACCTATAAAGTGGGAACATACTCTGATCCTAAGTCAGGGGTTCCTATACCAACGGTCACTGGGTATGAAGAGCAGTTGTCCTGCCTACTCACAAGGAAGCCAGTCTCTTTATCCAGCATCCTGAAGAGCAGCCCCAGGCTGGAGGCTGCATGGTGATTCCAGTCTGACTGGGTTGAGAGGGCAACAGTGACCAAGCCACGTTCAGGTCAGTGATGGTCAGCACCACAGAAGACCAGTTCCACTCCACTGAGAGAACATCCTCTGCAAGTATGGCCACCAGGCAGACTCCTGGGCAGGTGTGCTCAGGAAAGGAGCATTACACAGCACACAACCCAAGGACTGGAAAGGTTTCAGCTGAGTTAGTGCTCCCTGGTCACCATTCATTCATGGTTTTCAATAATCCTTTTCGCTGAGCCCTGGTGGCATAGTGGTTGTGCATGGGACTGGGGCCCACTGGGTTGGAAGTTCAAATCCAGCAGCAAGGCTGGGCCTCCTATTCCCACCACCAGAGGGCAGTGATGCCCCCAAAACAAAAACAAACAAACAAAAATAATCCTTTTCAATCTTATTCCACTTTCCCACCAAGGTCACTGGAAAGAAGCCCGAGGTCCCTAATAATGCAGCAAAGGTGAAACTGTGTGTCCCCTTGATACCATACTGGGAGTGCAGGCAGTCACAGGGGCAGCTGCAGGTTGGCACAGGGCTGGGCCAGGATTCTCTAAGTTCTAACAAGCTGCCAGCCCACACTAGTCTGACAGGTCCTTTAGTCCACCACCCAGAGTCAATCAGAAAGGAAATCAAAAGTATCTTAGTCTCACTGTAATCCTAACAATATATTTGAGACTCTCAAATGTCCAACTAGATTGGAACCCAAAGCACCATCTTCACATTGGGTTCACATCCACAGTGCAGGGAGGGCCTGGCCTGTAAGTCCATCCCACACTAACACAGAAGGCCACGTGGTTCACACGCCGGCATCTCTGAATGTCCTCCCTGAGGACAGCCAGGCCAGGTATCTTATCTTCTGCTACACTCCATCTGCTGCACCATCACACAGCAAGCACATTTGCAAGGAACACAAGAATGAAAAGGCACACAACACTGTCCTGGAAGTAATTTGGGCCTCACAACCCCCATCCCCACCCCAAACCCCACTTCCAAGAGCCACCTGAAAAGTAATGAGTTCCTGTCTCAATTCCAGTAAAAGTTCAGGTCTTCCCAAAGGTCCACACCCTCTTGGCCTTCCCTCCTTCACTCCAAGGAAGCCCCTGTGGCCCAAAACCACCACCACTCAGGAAGTACTGTGGAGCCTAGTCTCAGGATTCCCCATGCCCCAAGTCCCCAGCATCTCTTATCACCTGCTTCAAAACCTCTATCTCAGTATCTACTTTTCAGAAGGACCACTTGAGCTCCCAGTTTCGATGTGCCCAACCCACCGAGGACACTGTGGACCCGCTGGTCTTGCTAAGTTATTCCTATACCATACTACCTGTTGTACTCAGGTGTTGCTGACTGCAGCTCTCCCTCAGGACAGGAGTCTGTCTTGCCTTCTAGCTTTCTCATCTAGATTCCTGGGGGGAAAGAGGCTGGCTCTGAACACACTTCATTGAAGTGATCAGCAAAAAGGCATGCAACACAATGCTACCAACCCTCCCCTCCACACTCCCTCCGTCACATCAGAAGGTGTGCTACTCTTCTGACTTGGCCCATCCTCTTCACCCCACCCAGCACCTGGCCAGTGACCCATAGTCACCACACCACTGTTCATTACTCAGATGGATCCCAGGTGATCAGAGAGGACAGAAGATATATACTCATCTAAAATCGGGTTGCTTGGTTCAGCTTTCAACTACAAAGAAGAGGTCAGTCACCTATCTTTCTCCCCCCACAGTGTCCCTGCCCCCCCCAACTAAATCACACTCAGCAGGTCACAGTTGAGTCACTTCTCTTGAGGCTTGTGACATGATCTACATGAGGGGTCTTGCAAAAACTCAGATAAATTTCATCTTCCTTTCATTCCTTTTTTTTTCCTCCATGAACTTTTGGAAGGTCCCTCAGCTCTTGTTCCACCCAAAACCACACTCACTGCCATCATCAGGTCAATAGTGACTCATAATGACTCTATAGGACCAAGGAGAACTGCACTTATGGGTTTCCCAGATTGTAACTCTTTTCTGATGTTGTTGTTCATTTTATTGGAAACTCTTAGGGGTATTACAACAATCCATAGTTCAATTAGATCATGCATAATTGTAATTGCTGTTACCATGAGTTTCAAACATGAGTTACCATGAGTTACTCATGTTACCATGAGTTTCTTTCCTCATAAATTCTTTGATTATCAGCTCCTCTTTATCCCTGCCCTTCCCCATTCTACCTAAGGAACTCTATTATATTGTCATTATGATTATTTGCTGTATCTTACACCTTCCAATGTATCTTTTCACCTACAAATGTTATTCCTGCCTCTCGAGTGGGGTTATTACAGTCACCGTTATCAGTGACCCCTCTCACCCCCCCCTTCTCCTTCCACTACCCTCTGAGAATGATTACTCCCATTACTATTTCTGAAGGACTTATTTATCTTGGATCTCATGCATCGAACAATCTTTTTTTTTAAATCATTTTATTGGGGGCTCATACAACTCTTATCACAATCAACACCTAGATCTATCGTATGTAAACCACATTTGTTGCCATCATCATTCTCGAAACATCTTCCTTCTACTTAGGTGTCAGCTTCTCATACCCCCCCCCCATGAACCTTTAATAATTCACAAATGATCATTATTTTGTCATATCGTACACTGTTCGGTGTGTCCCTTCCCTGTTGGAGGTTTTATGTAGAATCTTAATCATACAAGTGACTACCACAAGAATAATAAGGTAAAATAATAAGGCCACAATAGTAAGGGAAGGAAATAGTATTTAAAAAATGGAGGATGAGCTGAGCCCCGGTGGCGCAGTGATTCTGTGCAGGGCTGTGGCCCACAGGGTTGGTGGTTCAAATCCAGCAGCAGCTCTCCAGGAGCAAGGCTGGGCGTCCTAATCCCATCAGGGCAGTGAGTCAAGAAAAAAAAACAAAAAAACAAAAAAACTTAAAATCAAGAATTTCCGCAAATTCCCTGTAAAAAGAGGTCAAAGTGAAACATTAAAAAAAACTAGAGGGGGGCTGAGCCCCGGTGGCGTAGTGGTTGTGCACGGGACTGCGGCCCACTGGGATGGAGGTTCAATTCCCGCTCACAGGAGCAAAGGCTGGGCCTCCTACTCCCACAACCAGGGCAGTGATGCCTAAAAAATAAATAAATAAAAAACTAGAGGACGGTCATGTGTTTCATCGGTGCTATACTGCACACTGGATTTAACATCCTTTCCGTGTGACCCTTCTGTGAGGAACAGTCCAATTATCTTGCAGGTGGGTTTGGGGTCTCCACTACATCCACACCTCTTCACATAGATTTGGTTGGTTATTTTTGAACTTCTGAAACCTATTCTTGTCGACACCACATGATCACAAGGGCTGGAGTGCTTCTTTCATGTGAGCTTTGTTGCTTCCCTACTAGATGGCTGCTTGTTTAACTTCAAGCCTTTCAGATCCCAGATGCTGTATCTTTTCATAGCCAGGCACCATCAGCTTTCTTCACCACATTTGCTTATGCACCTATTTCGTCTTCAGCAATTGTGTTGGGAAGATGAATATCCTACAAGGCTACATTATTAGAATAAACCGAGGTAGGATTTAAGTAGTGGCCCAAACTGACTGTAACTCTTTACAGGAGTAGAACCCTTGACTTTTCTCCCACCAGACCCTGCAATTGCATAAAACCTCATTTCAAAGCATATTCACAAGAATTATATAAAAGCTTAAAACCCAGAAACATTTCCACAAAGCAGATATTGTTAATGAAGTGGAAGTGACTTAAAGAAAGCACAATTTGTTTTTAAGCAGTCTTAATCATTAGTAGTATAACAATAGCTTTTCACATAAGCATTCAGCAATTTAATGCTATAATCCTACTGTCCATCAAGCCATGGTGTTCAGGAGACAACATGATCCCCACATTAACAGGGATGAAGCGAATGACACAAAAGTGGGAGCAACACATGCTGGACCGGCCTCGGCCACATCCTTTAGGCACTGTGTACGTACAGTGCGACTTGTGACCTCATCCTCTCCTAATGAAGCTCCTGTCTCCACCAACATCACAACCCAGGCAGGCACCACAGGGCTGAGTTAGACTGTGCGGCTCAGACATAGGCATTCCCAGGAAAGTGAATGCTCTGGCTGGGAACCAGAACTCACCTCACAACTCTGAGCAGATTTTTGCTGGGGTCACAATCCTTCTGGCTTGGGGTATAGTACATTCAACCATGCCCCAGGGCAAGCAAGCTACCTACCTACCTACCTACCTATCTATGTACCTAGACTAGGAGGCACGACCGAAATGGGCTCCTTTCTGTAATTGGCCATCGGTTACACAGGCCATTTTCCAGGCTTTTCTGTGTGGTGTCACAAGGCATATACAGACTGGGTGAGTGAGGAAAGTGGACGGCACCACTCCAACTCTTAAGACTGAGTGGGCAGACAGCAGGGTCATTTCCTCCAAAGTTGGTCTGGGACTAGCACTTGGATGTTGTGCTGTATCAGTGGGTGTCCAAGACGTACAAGTTTAATTTTCAGTTCAGAGCTAGGAAACTAAAATGTTAGGATGAACCTCTGGGGCCCCAGGTCCCAGATCCACAGTTAAGCCTTGCTCCCCAAACTGCCTTCTTTGACTTAGGTGACTCTATCTTCCAAAATTAATTAAGGCTGCTGCTAGAAGAGGGAGGTGCCGTGGCTACCCTTTGGACTGCTAAATCTCAAAATCAGCAGTTTGAAATCACCAGCCACTCCTCGGGAGAAAGGTAAGACTTTCTACTCCCATAAAGAATTTGCCTTGGAAGCTCAGTGAGGCAGTATTCTCTTCTACCATGAGTTGGCGTCAGTTAGAAGTTCTCTGAGAGCTAGAACAGGGGGAAGGGTCCTGGTGGAGCAATGGGCAATGTCAGCAGTTTGAACCCACTAGTTGTTCCCATGAGGTTGCTTCATATTCCGGTGAGAAAGAATTTACAGCCACAGAAACTCAGAGGGGCAGTTCTACTCCATCCACAGGGCCACCGTGAATCAGAAATGACTCGATGGCCATGAGTTTGAGAGAACAAGGGAGTCCTGTCATTAAGAAAAGCAGTGGTGATGGATGACAAGGGCCAGATAGGGAAGAAAGCCATGGGGAAGGATGCAGAAACAGGAAGCATGGGTTAAAAAAGAAAGAAAGAAATGTGTTGGTCATGTACAGACAGGGGCTGTAGTCATGAAGGATGAGCAGCAGCCAGTCTAACACTGGACCAAAAGTCAGATTACAGAGTGTCCACACACACACTCCATGCCAAGGGCTAGCTGCACGTCCTTCAACTGGGCAATCACCCTTTCCCAGTCTATGTTTACTTGGCCAACAGGACATCGGAGGTGACTTCCAAATCTAAACGTCTGTGTTTGCCAAAAATAAAAACACTTTCATCAGAACCACAGAACATTTGCAAGTGCCAGGTCATAGTAGGTGCTCAGGAGATGCTACTAACGCAAAATTCCACGGCATCTTTACATGATTGCAGCCCTACTGTCCTTAGACATGTGGCCAGGCGGCCTTCACAATTCTGACAGCAGCCAGAATTTGCTCCTGTGTAAATAGATTTAGGAGTAAGAGGTGAATGATAGGCATTTTCATTTGTCTATGATTATGCATAGCTAAGTAGTTATTAATGTACGTGGGGGGAGGTGTTGTTTTTGTTTGTTTTCCTATTTATTCTAAACTTCTCAGGGATAGTTGAAAATCACTATTTCTGGGTTTTTATAGTGGGCAGTCTTGGGTTGAAAGTTACCATTCAGACCAAGTAGCTGCTCTTAGAACCAGGACATATTTTCCCAGTGAGCAGTTCATAATGAACATCATTTCTAACTAAAGAGATTAGCCTTCACCAGGCCTGCCTTGCTAACTAAGTGGAAAAATCACTGACATAAACAGAGATCTAAGAAAAAAATATTCAAACCACCAACAACACATCACTCTGAAATAAAGGCACTGGGAATACCTGAGCACTTTCCAGCCACGAACTCTGGGAACACAAAGGAGAGCAAGGTGCTTGTGATGAAGCTGGTCTGAGCTGGTAGTATGCCCATTATATACCAAGTGGCCTGGAGTCAAAGCCTACCACCACCACAGCTAGACCATTTCATAGGTATACACACGGAAGCCCAATACACTGACTTCCCATCAACTGTCTCCATCAGCGCCTTTGGGGTGTACATCTAGGCAGTAACTGGATGCCCAAGGTGTGAGGCGAGAGCACTGCTGGCTGTGAGAGTCAAAGTCATGTGTCAACCCAGCTGGGCCAGCAGTCTCTGTGGTTTGGCAGGCACATCATGGTGCAATCGGGCAGTTATGTAAGGAGGAGGTCACCCATTACGCTCCGTTCTCATGTGGTCATCATCCATTTTCACATACCTTCTGCATAACAACCTGTAGTTCAGAACCTAACCCTGTCCCTGGAGTGGAGAGTGGGTGGATCCTCTTTTTAAAATGCAGGTTGGCTGAAGAGGTCACACCCCTTGTTACCAGCAAGCTAGCCCCCAGAGATGATCAGTTAGACACAGTGCAGTACACAAACAGCAACCCCCCTTTAAGGAGGGCAGTATTACCCAGAGAACGCTTTGAAAATAACTATTAACACACGTCTCCCTCCCTCTCTCCAGTGAACATGCTGGGCCAGCGCCTTTCTAATGAAAGAGCAGTGCCTTCAAGTGCAGCAAGCTGTTGCCAGTACACTATTAACCTCTTGGAGTTTTCGTTCAATTTCTACAATGCTCACTACCATCAAGTCCATTATGACTCACAGAGACCCTATAAGGCAGAGTAGAACTGTTCTTCATGGATCCCAACACTAAATCTTTATGGAAACAGCTGGTTTCATCTATAATCCTGCAGAGCGACTGATGGGCTCAAACCGGTGACCTGTGACTAGCAGATCAGTGTGTCACCAGCTACCACCAGACCTCACAGGAGGAAAGCTTGACTCTACAGATTGTGTCCACAATTATACTATCAGTCCACCAGTTAAACTTTTACTTTCCTAAAATTTACAAAACAACTGACACATTACAGGCACTCAGCAGTGCTGAACGAAGAAAGAATCCTGTCAGCCTGAGCCCCAAAACGGACTTCATCTTACCCCCACAGACTGCGGTGAAGACTGCATGAGGGTCGTGATATGTGTTGATACCAGGCACAACACAAGCCCATCAACAGGCAAGCCAGCAGCAATGATGTGTGATGGAAGGTACAGGTTCTGAGTGGCAGGACAGAAAGGCACTATATCTTTTCATCTGAGGGTCTCAGCATCAGAAGCCTGCAATTACTCATTTTCCTTACTATAGGAATAAAAGACATTTCTCAAAAGGGTACTTAACAAACGTTGTTTGTAAATGAATTCTCAAATGCAGACTCATCATAGCAAAGTGAAGGTAGAAAGTAACAATAACAGAAGTTTATCTTTAACTCCTCAAATAATGCACCCAGGAAACTTTGCCAACTAGGTGAATGCAAACCCCACACACAATACAGTCACTTCAAACACTCCGTGCACCAGATCTCCAAAGCACTGTCCTACAGCGAGCACATTGCTTGGCCCCAAAATCCTACCATCTTAAAACAACAACAACAAAAAGCAGTCAGAATGTTTTATTTTGGGATGTGACTGGTTCCTATAACCACTTGATGGGAGGGTATTCTGGGCAGCACACCCACATCGTTTTGTAAGGCCCATCAATATAACCCATGTGAGGAGGCCTAGAACCCCAAAGAGAGAGGCACCCACCTCACCCTGTGTACACTGCACACTCCCTGAGAGGGCTCAGTCGTGTAACTGTTTGAAGGCAGGATCCATACAGCTCTCTTCAGAATCCAGAATGAACCATTTGGAACTAAAATCTGGCTGCATTCATCACGATGGTCTGTGCTTTAGGTGTGGACTGAATGAAGCCTCTCATAAAGAAAACCCTTGTAAAAGTGAGCCACTACCAGAGTTGGAATGAGGACTAGCTTATAAATTACACTCAGTTATACCCTGGCAATCAGTACACTGAATTTGCAATGTGCAATAAAATGCTAAAATTTTAATAAAATTAGTACTGCGCGTGCACACACACACAGTACTTGTTCCATTAAACTTATATAGAAAATAAGGCGCCGTGGTCTCACTGTCCAACAAGTACTGGATGGTGAACCACAAGGCTGGCAGATCAAACCTACAAGCTGCCTTGAAGGAGGACTCTGAGGCTGTCTGCGCTGGTAAAGACTTACCACCTCAGTATCCATCTCTAGGGATGCTGTGAGTTGACTGCACTGGGTATGGACATAAATTACATATAAATATATAGCTATAACTACCTAACTTCATCATGGATGTCAAAGTGCCTAAAATACTTTAGGGGGTTTGTTTTGTTTTTAAGTGAAAAGGTGACTGAAACATACTGACTTCTCAGAACAGGAAAAAATTATAGTTACTTACAGTCTATTTCTCTCACAGTGGCTTAACATATGCACTAAGCTTCAGTATCCATTTCTGTATTCTAGACTTGCCCAAGCTGACTCCATTCTGTTGATATATAAAGGACTAGAGGACTATCACCAACAACATGGCTCTCCACACAAATTCCAAAAATGGCTCAAAGGCCAAACCCATCTCCCCTCCACATTTGGAGCTCCTGCAATAAAACAACACAATCGCTGAAATGTCTACACTATACAGAGCTTCCCAGCCATGGCATTCCCTGAAAAAAAGACGACGTGTATTCCTTGTGTGAAGAAGGAAAAAGGAGGACTGTTTCCTCTGGCTTTCTTCCACCACCTTTGGTCTCTTGTCCACAAACTCACCAATTGAACCATCTGCTACTCGGGTCGTTTTTCTCATTCTACGCTAGCTTCCTCCATCAGGAGGTACTACAGCTCCACTTACCAATCACTCTAGAGGGCTTTCCTTAACAAGGGGTGGCCACAGTTGTGCACCTATTCTGTAATGAACCCCAGTCCTCAGGAAACAACTCCCCACCCCCACCAATCAGTGAGTATACCTCAGCATAGACAAGGGACAGCCTGGCAGTAATCCTGATGACTTTCCCCATTAGACACCCAATTCATTTAATAAGTCGTCTCAATAAGTGCACTAAATTAAATATCCACAATAACACAAGTGTTTTTACCCTTTAAGTATTTCCTGTCGTTGGCAAGGGCTCACTTTCCTACAGTTTCAACCTTAGAACACACAAGATGTCTGGGGACCAAGACTCGCAACACACGGTGCAAGCCCAAAGTCCGGGAGCAGCAGTTCCCAAACTCCTGGGGCCCACCCTCCAGCACACTAGCCCCGCAACCAGGATACAGTGCAGCTGTGGGCGTCTGCACAGATGGGGGGGAGGGCGTGTGTGGGCTCAATACTGGGTTATCCCTAAGACCCTAGGTCAGCTACCACACCAAGATTGCCCACAATAGAAAGCCTCCCAGCCTGCACTTACCTTTCTGAACACACAGGGTTTCAGTGCATTACTCAAAAGATGAGGACTGAGCTATAGGACAGGCATTCTATCCACCTAATCCCTCGAGCTCTATGCTGGTTACTATGGTGACACCTCAAACAAATGGCAGGCATGGGAAACAGATTTCCATTCATGCTCCGTGCCGCGCCCAGATTCTAGATGTTGGTGAAGACTACCTACAGTGGAGAGCTGAGGTAGCTTCCAGCCCCCAGTCCCCTCACTCCAGAAGGCGCCTAGTGTCATTCATCTGGACTAAGCAGGCTTCCTGTGTTCTCCTCAATGTCGAAATGGGTGGATAAATTTAAAGCCTGTTCTCTCAAGAGTTGCTTTATAGGCAATTTTCTCCCAGTATCAAGGTCTGCAATTTCCATTTGGCTGCCAGTTTGCGATTAAATTCATCACCTTTATTATAAAAATGTGCTTCCCTCCACGGCTTGCTGCACAAGAACTATAAGGAAAACATTTTTCACTGCTAACGGCAAAATCATTCGAAGGCAACTACCACATCCACTCCGTCATTAGCTTCCTCAGCCTGCTAGAGTGGCCTATCGTTGTCAGGGAAGCCAGTCACCACTGTGTCATGCACAGGGAGGAGAAGAGGCCCTGGGCATGCAGCCCCGGCTTGGAGCTTTCCTGGATACAATGCATCCAATGGCAGGTCTGAGACTTGACCTTACTGCCCAAAGCCAGGGTGTCCAGCATAGATACAGAGGATAAGAATTGGCACCTGCAAGAGACACAGACATAAGAATCCCCAGGGATCTGGATAAATGGTGGGTTTTTGAATTCTTGTGTGGTGGGGAGCCATGGGGGGGGGGGGGGGGGGGGGGGGGGGGGGGGGAGGGAGAGGGTGCACAGGATGCAAACTCTCAGCTGGTGGTCAGACCAGAATAAAGAGACTCAAAGTCCCGAAGGACAAGATTCTCACTCAGCTGCATGCCAACTCAGAGGACCCTATAGGACAGGGTAGAAATGCCCTTGTGCGTTTCCCAGACTTAACTCTTTATGGTAGTAGAGAGTCCCATGGAATGGATGGTCATTTCAAACTGGTGACCTTATGGTAAGTAGTCCACTACACCATTGTTGCTTCTTCAACTAAAAGATTAAAGTATTAAAACACATAAATTTCAGTTAAAAAGGCAAAGCAATTTAAGTCTTGGATAACTAGTATCCATCTTCATCCCACTTTCTTTTCCTTTCTTAAAAAAATAAGTTCATGACTTGTTTAGTTTCATGTTTACCATCTTCGCAAACAGTCAATGGTCAAAGGTAACTATGAAGTAATGTATGTTTTATCTTGTATCCTAGCTGAAATTCTGAGCACCCTGACTATGTATGGCAGTGACAACCAAATGTCCATTTGCAGAGTCCCCAAGTAGATTAAGTGCCCATTGAATGCTTTCCACTCATTAACCAAGAGTGTAGGTAATCTTGCCCTCAGACAGAGTGCCTCGAAAAGTAAATTACATACACCCCTTTCCCCACCAGTCCAGGGAGGGATAGTCAGTCTCTCTAATGGGCTTACCTAGGTGAGTCGATGGCAGGTCTCATGGTTAAGAGTCATGGCCTATCAGACCCATTGCCCTGTCTTGGTCCAATCTCTCCCTGTAACAATCCAGTAAGCTTGTCTCTCTAACAATGTACAGGTCCAAACCACAATCTCTTCCTGTCTGCCTCTGTACTCCCACCTGTAATTGTGTAGTATTGATCTGCCACCATTGAATTTTGTGACAGTTCCCTTTATTCTATGCCTATTTATCTACTGTCCCAGCTATGACCCTCTTGGATGCCATTTTTGCCTCTTGCTAACAGTTTCCCTCATCTGGATGATGTGTCTGTGTTTTTGTCCCTCTAAGATTCAATAAACGCTTTACTTAAATTAAGTTTAGACTGGGGGCCTCTGTTGTACTCTAAAACAGTATGGTATTTTCCCTTGCTTAATCAGTCACCCTAGAAATGTGGGGAGAGGGACAGAAAATAGTTTATTTCTCCGATGATGGCAGGACAACGAGTCTCACCAGGACACACTTAAGAAAAAACAGTATGGACTCAGGTGTGCCTGACCCAGGCCACAGTGCTTTCCATTTGTGGTAGTTACAAAATTTCACGTACACATGAATACATATGAAAGTGTAGGAGTGAAGCTTAGGCTGTCAATCACAGTCTGATGAGGACTCTTTGTGGGCACGGCCTTCTCATTACATTGGGTCCTGGAGAATTCCCCTTCTCTCTCTGCCTTCGCATTCCTGCTAAATAACCCTGGTTGCTACCAGGGCCCTAAATTCATCCACTGCCAATGGATCCACAAAACTTCACCCACGAAAATGTGATATCCCTGTACTCTGTCTGCATCATTGCTTGTGACTACAGAAGTCTGGAAGAGGGACTTATGGACCTGACTTGGACTAGGCTAGAATGTTTTCTCATTAAATATTTCTTGCTCTTTCTTACACATATCTTAGTGGCTCTGGATTTGTTTCATCTTTTCAATCTGGCCTAATACAGCACTGCATCGTAAGCATGTTGAATGAGGAAGACCAAAGAAGAATGTATTTGAATCATGGTGCTGGAAAAGAATGTTGAAAGGGCCATGGACTACTAAAAGGGCAAGTCCATCTGTCCTGGAAAAAAACAGAGTACTCCTTAGACAGCCAGAGGACTCCTTTAGAGGAAAGGATGGCAAAGCTTTGTCTCACAAACTTTGGGCATGTTGTCAGGAGACCAGTCCCTAGAGAAGGACAAAATTCTGGATAAATCAGAGGGGCAGAGAAAGAGAGAAAGGCCCTTGATGAGACTGGCACAGTAACTGACACCATGGGCTCAGGCTCAGGAATCATTTTATGAGCTAAGGTCAATCGGTGTTTCCCTTTGTTGTGCATGGGTCACTACAGGTCAGAGCCCACCCTATGGCACCTAACAACAACACAAGAATGAAGGAAATGTTGTACAATTTGATTGTGAAGATGATTGCATAACTCTTTTCATGTTTAAACCACTGAATTTTATGCTATGTGAATTATATGTCAGTAAAACTTAAGTAAATAAAATAAAGGGAAAGATTAAAAATGCCCTGGGTAAATATTTCAAAGATGCAACAAGACAGTTCACCATATCCTACACTCATTGGAGCTAGAAGTTTCTAGTCCAACATTTCTCCTCATCTTTCATGAAGGAGCCATGTTCCATACGAAGTGGAAGGATAGGCTACCATCCGTAAGACTCATTCCAGTTTAGAGGCCAGAATTACATACAGGGCTTTCCTTGCAATGGGGGATGCCCCCTACCCCGAAAAAAAAATCCTTGGGGAAATACTATTCTACCATCCACCTGTGTATTTCCTCTCCCTTAAGGCTGCAGCAAACTATGA
Organism: Nesogale talazaci; assembly: GCA_004026705.1. NCBI lineage: Eukaryota > Metazoa > Chordata > Mammalia > Afrosoricida > Tenrecidae > Nesogale > Nesogale talazaci. The sequence goes on from PVJH01004688.1 coordinate 119,812, forward strand.
AGGTTACAAAAGCTTTATAAAAGACTGCATGTTAACTCTTGCTACAACAATGAAGAGAGAGAAGCAACATCTTACAGTCAGAGACTAACACCTAAGTTTAGAGAGAAAATTACACTGGTTACTAATTGACAGACCACACACCACTGCATCACTGCTGGCTGGTGCTGTCAAGCCAATTCCAACCCACAACCAGCCCAGGAAACACTGCCTGGTCCTGCACCACCCTGAGCCCTTTGTTGCAGCCACTGTATCCATCCCTCTGTCTCCTGGAGGGTCTTCCTCTTTTTTGCTGGCCATCTTACCAAGCATGATGTCCTACTCCAGGGACTGGTACCTCCTAAGACCAAAGTCTCACCATCCTTTCTTGAAAGGAGCTTTCTGGCTGTACCTACTTCGTTCAAAACAGATTTGTTTGTGTTTCTGACCAGTCCAAGGTATAATCAATACTGTTTGCAAACACCAAAATTCAAATGTATCACTTCTTCCTGGTCTATCTTATTCATTGTTCAGCTTTTCCATGCCTGTGAGGCTAATGAGTAGACCATGAACTGTCTCCAACGTCAATCACAACACCTCTCTAACAAAGATCAATGTATCTTCTCAAAACCTAATACTCTAGTTCCTCACCTTAGAATTTAGTATTTCTCTAATTTTAAAATTCTGGATTAAAAAGCCAAGCACATATAACAACATTGGCATATGTGTAGTATCATCTGAGGTGGGTCAGGATTCTACAGCTTTTATATTTCAACAATGCATATTAAAAACTAACAATGTTTACATTTTTATTTAAATAGCAAATCCATTTGAACTGAACACAATTCGGTACTGAAAGCCTTTGGGTAGTGTTTTTAATTAAAGCCAGAAAGGTTTAAAGTGTACTTTGATTTCACTTAAATCAGGATTCCCATTCAAAAATAGGATTCCCAAAGCATGTTAAAACCTCCTTCCACCTAGGCAGAACCCTTAGGTCTGTACCACACTTCTTCTAAATCACCATATTCTATGATGTGACTTCAAACACCTGCTCCAGCAAGGATGAGACATAATTTTCCAAGCAGTTTCTGCAAATGCCCGGTTACTGCTGACCCTGGACGTTACATGCTCATCAGCATGGGCTATATCCACACCAGCTGCTGGCACTCTGTGGCTGTCCCCCACTCAGAGAGAGACCCAGGCTAGGGGCTTCCTGGGGGTTGCACACTTTCCCCCCAAAAGCAGGGCATGCTGTGCCATACCACTTGCCCTTTGGTTCAGCTGAGCACTTTAACCACTGCACCATCAAGGCACTTGCAAACCATGCCAGGGTACCAGGAGTCCACACTTCACAAATACTAACGTTGCCCTCGTTACTATTTCAGATCAGAGTGATTTCATTTGTTTGGAAAAACATATTTAAGGCTCTTGAGTGACTTTAAAGTTGTTAGGAAGGGCAGGATCGGCTCTTTGGTCTCAGAGTTTGCCAATCATTGCTCTACACCACAAGATCTGAAATAAACGGCATCAGAGAAAGGGCTGGCTAATACTGGCACACCAGGTGAAAGAGAGCATCAAAGTCAGCATTCAGAAGCTGAAACATTAGTTGACAGAGTTAGGCTTTTGTTGTCCTGTAAAATAAAATTCCTTATAAAAAAATCCAAGATAGGTGAATCTAGAGATAAAAATTGGATTAATGGTTGCTTAGGGGGGCCTGCCAGGGGAGGTGGAGGGAAAATGGAGAACTAACAACACTGAGTACAAGAAAGAAAATGTACAATTCTTACACGATTAATATGATTAATTTTTAATATGATTGAACAACTGAATTGTATGATGTAAATGTCGATAAAACTGTTTTTAAAAAATTAAGTGAAAGCCCCCAATTCCCTCTCCTCCCCACCCCCGGACAAAAACCCTCTAGTTGAGAGATACCGCACCAATCGACTTCTTAAAAGTGGAAGTGTGGAATTCAAAAGAAGACAAGTCTGCAAACAGGGAAGGGAAAGAGGAAAGAGAACAGACCACCTGCACCTGCACGCCCCTCCCCACACACTATAACTGCTCGCCTGCACAGGCGACAGCAACCACAATCCCAGAGCAGGTACAGGCACAAGGGGCAGTAAGAAGAAACAAAAATGAAAAGCAGAGGTAGAGGTGTTCACTGACCTCACCCTTGAAAAGGCTTTCTGAGTCTGTAGTCCATTTGTCCCTCCTGAGCATGCTCATTTCTAGATCAAGCCCACTGCCCCCACTTTTCCTCCTTTTAAGTCCC
>PVJH01004689.1:0-122324 GCA_004026705.1 Nesogale talazaci
GCACAACAGAACCCAACACTGCCCTGTCCTGCTCCATTCCCACTGTCTCTGTTCTATTTGAGAATTATTGCCGCTATTACACCAATCCATGGTGTTGATAGTCTTCCTCCTTTTCACTGACTTTCACTTTTGCAAGCATGATCTCTTTTTTCAAGGACTAGTCCTTCCTGATAACATGTTCAAAGTACATACCATGACACGCTTTTTCACTTCTAAGGAGCATTCTAGGTGCACTTCTTCCAAGACAGATTCAATAATCTTCACCAATATCATAATGCAACTGCTTCAATTCTTTTATTATTTAGGATATAGCAATGTCACTCTCAGTATTCCTAAGAGTAATAGACAAGCATGGATGTGTAGACACACATATACACACACAGAGTAGTTTTGTTAATAACTTTAAAACTCACACAATCCAAATATATATATATCAAAATCAAATGGATAAATAAACTAGCATATCCCTGGGGGAAATCTGCTGCAGAAGACTTCATTAGCATTTTAGGAAAAAGGGTATTATTTTGAAGATGAAGATGCACCTGACAAACGCCATGGTTTCTCTAGTCATCTCACCTGCATGTGACAGCTGGCAAAGAATAAAGAAGGACAGAGGAGAACTGGTGTCTTTGTATCCTGGTGTTCCGAGGTCTATTGACAGTTCTGTAGTCTGCACAAAGAACAAACAACATATCTGTCTTGAAAGAAGTACGGCCAGAATAGTGCTAAGAAGTGAGTGTTTCCAGCTCTTCTCTGTATCCGTGTGTATATGGTCTGTTCTAGCCAGATTTGTAAGGCAGAATTGGGATCATGGGGTGGGGTGGGAAGGAAGCATTAAAGTACTAGAGGAAAGTTATATGCTATACTGCACACTGACTGGCTCCTCTCTTCCTTGTGACCATTCTGTAATGTCCAATTGTCTACAGTTGGACTTTGGATCTCCTCTCTGCACTCCCCTAATTCACATTGATAAAATTTTAATTTTTTGTCCTGGGTCTTCGATGCCTGATACCTGATTCCATCAATACCTCATGATCTCACACGCTAGTATTCTTCTGCCATATGGATTTTGTTGCTTCTCAGCTTGATGGTTTCAAGCCTTTAAGAACCCAAAGGCTAGATCTTTTGATTGGGGAGCACCTGCATCTTGCTTCACATTTGCTATGTACCCATTTTATCTTCAGAGATCCTGTCGGGAAGGTCAATATCACAGAATGCCAGGTTATTAGAATAAAGTATTCTTGTGCTGAAGGAGTACTTGAGTAGAGGCCGGATATTCATCTGCTACCCAATATTTAGCATATAAATATATGTATATAGATCTACTTCCCTATCGTTATGTATAAATATATTTACATATAAATGTATTTAGACCTGTATAAATGCCCTTTGCCTCCTAGCTCTTTCCTTTATTTCCTTTTACTTTCTTCTTCTCCCACTATCATGTTCAGCCTTCATTCGGGTTTCAGTAATCATTCTCTGTGACATTGCCATCGATCAAGCCTGGCCAGGCACCCTACACCCTCCTCACCATCACCTTTAAATCACTGGTTGTTCTCTTATCCCTGAGTTTGTTAATACCCACTTCCTTTCCCTGCCTCCCCTCTCTCTTGTCCTCCTGGAAATGTCGGTCCTGCTATTTTCTTCTCTGGATTATTATTCCCACCTATCTTACCTAGCTAGACATGCAAAGACAATAATAAGAAATAAAAAACAAAGCAGAGCAAAACAAAACAACAAAAGGAGACAAAAAAAACCAACAACAACAAAAATCAATGACAAAAATAAAAGCCTGTAAATCATTCCAGGTCTGTGTGCTGAACTTTAGGAATGTTTTCCCGTTGAGTCTGATGGAATGGTATTCTCTGGGGACATGTACATGGGTGCAGATAAGAGCTGAAAACATAGGGAAACCAGGAAACATAAGTCCTTCAGGACCAATAAAGAGAGTAGCAATACCAGGAGGGTAAGAGGAAGGTGGAGCGAGAAAAGGAGAACTGATCACAATGGTTACATATAATCCCCTCCCTGAGGGGTGGACAACAGAAAAGTGGGTGAAGGGAGACATAGATCAGTGTAAGGCATGAACAAATAATAACAATTTATAAATTGGCTCAGAAAGGAGGGAGAATGGGGGAGAGAGAGGAAAAATGAGGAGTTGATACCAAGGGCTCAAGTAGAAGGAAAATGTTTTGTGAATGATAGAGACAACAAACGTACACATGTGCTTGACATAATGGGATGGATAGATGGACTGTGATAAGAGCTGTAAGGACTCCCAATAAAATGATTAAAAAAAAAAAGAAGTGAGTGTGGTAAGACTTTGTCTTACATACTTTGGATATGTTGTAACTCAATTCTTTGACTTCGTGTAGTTAAAGAAAGAAAGAAATCCATCCTAACTAATTGCAAGCTCTATGGAATTTTTATAATATGATTCATCACTGTATGACAAAGAGACTGGATGTGAATGTCACATAGAAGGGTCAGATGACTCTGAAAGTCTCTTCCTTACCTACTGGTGATTAAAAATTAGGCCCTACTATCTAGTAAGTCACCAAAGACTTCCTGAGACTGGCCTATGACTAAAAATTCTTAGTGCTCTATTTGCTTTCTTGTGGCCAACCATTTTTTTCATGGTTACCTTAAAACTCAAGTTAATGTAAAATATGTATACATGACTCTCCAAAATATAAATTCCAAAGTGAGAGGTATACATTCTCTATCAATTCTTATCTCAAATGGAAAAACACTTAGGGTCTTTTTCTAATGACCCCCTCACATAAATCAAGGAGCTCCGATACCGTCCCCAAGTTTATGACTTAATCTTGTATGCTCTATCTCTGGTCTTTACCTCTACCCTCACCCCTGATGAGCAAAAGCAGGAACTTCCAGCTGCCCAGCAACATGCAGATCAGGTCCACCTCATGCAGACCAGGTCTTCCTCACAGATGTCCCCATGCCCGTGGGCCCTCAGGGAGTCCCTGGGGAGGAGTCATCTTGGACTTATCAAACAGACACATAGGCCGAATGAGAAGGTAGGACTAGCCATGACTGCATGATACGATGTTTCCTGGCCGGTTTACAAGCCATCTCTCATAAAGCAATTAATTTCAACAGACTATGAGAAATTACTCAGCAGCCAAATGAAAACCTGACAGTTTTTCTTTTACGACTGACTGAACCCTTAACCCAGTTTACTAGATTAAACCCATCCTCTCTGGCAGGAGCCACTGTCTTAACCACTCACTTTATAACTTGGTCAGCATTGATATTAAAAAAAAAAACTTAAGAAACTCGAGGATGGCTCTCGGACCCCCATCTGTGACCTGGTGAATATGGCATTTAAAGTTTTCAATGCCTGGGAGGAATAGACTAAGGCAGCGCGTAAGTTCTAAGCACACCAGCAGGCTCGCTGGTAGGCCCAGGCCTTGGTTGTCCCTCTAAGGCCCTTCGGAGGAAGGAGTCAGAAGACATCAAGAAGCAACAACTCCAACTGTGTGCCTCTAGACATCTGCTACCTGGACCATGCTTTAAATGTGGCCAAGAAGGGCATTTGACTAATCTATGCCCACAGCCTCAACCACCCAGTAAACCTTGCCAGGTATGTGGTCAGCAGGACCACTTGAGAAGCGACTGCCCCTAGGTGCCTCACTGCGAAAGCACAGTCCCTTCAAGCTCCAACCCACTGGCAATGTTCCTGGGCCTGGCCACTGACAGCAATTGAAATTACCGGATTCAATGACTCCAGTGACCCCAGTGACCCTCGCTGAGGCTCAAGTAACAATCAAGGTAGTGGACAAATCAGGCTCTTTTATAGTAGCTACAGGGGCTACCTTCTCTGTTTTCCCTTCCTTCTTGGGTTAAAGTGACCAGACGTCCCACTTTTTAACAATTTAACAACGTCCCACAGCATTTTAAAAGTAAAATAAATATATTACAGTACTGTTTTGTTGTGGGTATAGATGGCAAGACCTGAAAGCCCCTAGTCAGCTCTCATTTGTTTTTAAATATAAAAACTTCTCCTCTTCCTCATTCCTTTCTAATAATACCCTCATGTCCTGGGTAAAAATATTTCCAAGTTGGAAGTTAGTCTTCAAAGGAACCATTTACTACCCACTTCTCCTTCCCCAAAATTCTTTTTGCTACCACTTTTCACCATCAAGCCTCCACCCACACTTTCCTTATCATAACATAAAGCTGCCACAACATGAACCCCAAAGTCTAAAACACTTCCCATCCTATCCTGGTATCACAAAGCATCACTAGCCTGTTTCTGTCCACCTTAAAGACCCTTTCACTTTCCTGTCTCGCCCCCAGTTTCCAATATCTCTCACTCACTGCGCAACCCCCAAACCCAACATTCAGCGCCTCCTAACTAACCAACTCATTGTGCCTGCTCGCTCTCCGTGCAACACCTCTGTCTTAACATTAACTCCCCAATTTCTCCCTTTGCAGCAGCCCTTACGCAATGCAGCAAAGGCGGCTCCCAACAGACCTTTAACCCTAGTTGATACAACTTTCATATTCAATAAAAAATAAATGTGAAGGACATCAACCGAATAGTTCCCTGGGAACACAGGGAGGTGACAGAGCACACAAAGCCTTTCCTTGATATGAAGTTTGCAGACATAGTATAACTGCTAAAAACTAGGTGATTCTTACACTCCTATATTCACTACAACAGCAGCTCATTCTCATGTCATATCCTCTTACTCCATGCACATGCCTGCACACACTCCCTTGTCCATATTTCCACTCACACTCATTAGTACAAACTCGGTCACTTGCATTCATACATTCGAGTGCCTGAGTCTGCACATTCACCCATTAGGGCACAGCGTGCGCCAAACACAATATTTTTACAAACAACTCCCTCTGGTCATGAACTCCACCTCAAAGTCTCTCACCTCCTCACAGTAATAGCTCACATCCCTGGCATAGGTAACCCTTCAAAGCCATTGTACATTAAATTTGTTCATCGCTAATGAAAAAGTATGTGCATGTTTTTAAAAAGAATGCTATTATTGTATCAATAAGCCAAAAGTAATCAGATCAGATTTCAATGCCCTTTTTTATCACTAAAAGGCTAAAATAATTGGGCTAAGTTAAGGCTGGCCAGTGCTCCACTCCCTGCACATCCCTGGAGGTCAGCAACTGCCCCTTAGAAGGAGAAGACTGAACACTAATGCCCAGACTGCCTGACTCCCTACCAGCCAAAGCGAATAAACTACATCCTGGATCATAAACCTTGTAGCTGCAGCATAGACCTCTCCTTCTCCCGGTTTTCCTTTAAAAACTGTGAACCCAACATACCCTGCCCTTTGTTCTTGCCCTGTGCCTCAGTCTACCTCTCCCTCATCCTGTGCCTCAGTTTGTCTTTACAGTATGGGACCTAGATGCTCATGCCTGCTCATAAACCAAGCAAGCAGTTTGCCTCCCAGCGCTAGTGAGACTCAGTTTTGCTTCCTCCTTAACCTCAGATGCCATGTCCTGGGGAACGATAGGACAAACCATTATTCAGGCTCAAACCTTTAATAACAAAGTGTAATTCATAAGAACTTCCACTTCTAACACACCTGTCTAACCACAAACAACTAACATCCTTAGCCTAAGTCACTTTAGCGAATCCCCAAGTCCTTGACTTACTAACAGCAGACATAGGAGGAACATGGATGTTTTTAAATGAAAAATGTTGCTATAATATTAATGAGGCAGCTATAGTCAAACAAAATGCTGAAGCACTCTGCAGCAGTGAAGGAAATCAGAGAACGTCAATGGGGCACCACCAACCCCTCCTCGTAATTTCAAAATTCTGTCATGCCGTGGATTATGCCTCTCATTGATCCTTTAATAATAATTCATGTACTATTACTCTTAGCTCCCCGTGTGTTTAAATTTCTACTAGAATGGTTGAAGGCCATCTCCAAACTAACCTTCAACCAGCTTTTACTTCACCCTTATAGTCCACTGCCGGCTGGCCCTTGGACCCCAGACTTCCCAGCTCTTTCCAGCCCCCCACCCCCCCACCCCGCCTACTTCCCAGCTCTTAATCCCCCCATTTGCTGATCTCAGTAGGAAGCAGTGAAAGACAGATCACTATGCCCCTCAACACTACATAATTTTAAAGTGTGGGATGTATGGGCCAACCCGTGGCCATGCCCGTGCCAGGCAGCTTCCTGTTCCAGCACCCCATTCATGCCCTCTGGGGCCAGGCACCCCTTGTTCCAGTCTCTCAAGAAGACAGATGATCTGCTAAACTTCAAAATGCCTAAACTTCAAAGCACCTGCCTTCAGCATTTCCCAGAACTTACCTCAGCAAGTATCCCCACCCCCTTCTCCCTAGCATTGCATCCTGAGAACAAGTCTGGGCAGAACACAACCCCCTCTCCCTAGTATTGTTTCCTGACAATCACAGCACCAAAAACCTCTCTTCCCCTTTTCAGTCCACCTGCTTTTAGTTCAAACCATATATATATATCCACCAACCCAGTACCAGGAGTGACACCCCTAACCTACATTCTAGGTTGCGGAACCCGCCCAGGGGCTAAAATGCTTCCATCCCCCCACACCCCCCACACACACACCACACACACACTTCTCCCTTTCCTTCCTGAGAGGCCTTTTCCCTTAATAAAGCCACCCTTTGATTCACGTCTTTGTCTGAACCCTGCCTCTGTTTACTGCCCAGTAACCTAAGCATTCAATCACATGAAAATCCCTTATGTACAACACACAGCATAAGAATAAATAAATAGGGCTGAGGCCCGGTGGCGTAAGTGGTTGAGTGCGGAACTGCAGCCCGCAGGCTTGGCGGTTCAAATCCAGTGGCCGCTGGGTAGCGCCCACGACCACCAGAGGCAGTGATGCCCACAAGAAAAAAAAAAGTTAAAAAAGAATAAATAAATAATTGCTGAAATATTTCAGTGAGCATGGTAATAAATAAATAATTGCCGAAATATTTCATGGTGATAAATAATTGCTGAAATATTTCAGTGAGTCCTTTTAATAAGACCCATTTTACACAAGTAACTATGAATGTTGTTTTCTATACCCTCTATTTTTCCCTCTGGGCTCATACCAACTATAACAGCTAGTGTGAACCAGTCTTTTCGCTTGGTCAGTCTTGATATACCAAAACCTCCAGTTTCAAGACCGATGGATAGAATGGAAGTGAAAGATGAAATGAACGAATTATATTGTGTGGCTTGCCAAAATGAGATTTGATCGGGCTCCTCTCTGCAAGATGCTGCTGAGACTACAGAGTCTTGGTGCCACTCTGTGAGCCAGGTCACCATGGGGAGCCTGTTCTGTTTATCACCTGTGTTGGCTGTGTCCTGGTTCCACAAGTGTACCGGCTCTTCTTAATCTTGAACCTGAAACCGAAACCTTTACAATCTGCTTTAGTTCTCAAATCTTCAGCCATTTTTATCTACTCTTAAATAAATTTTATCTTCACTTTGACCTTCAGAAAGTGTTTTTCCCCAGAGAAGGTAGTGATGGACTTGGGATTGTTCTTTTTTCTAAGGTTTTTGAATGCTGGCTAAAACCAGCTAGAGACTATTAGGAATTCGAGTGTAATCGCTGATCAACTGCTGAATTGCTGGTGATATTTCTGGGACTTAGTCTGTTCTATGTAGAAACAAAAAAGGAGAGGCTATTGTTTGTTGATCTTGCCAAGTGCCATCAAGTTAGTTCCAACTATAGTGACTTTTTGCACAACGTTTTTCGCTGAGCACTCCTTGTAATGATTTCTAGGCTGGAGTCCAGTGTTACAGCCACTGTGTCATTCCATCTACTTGAGGTTCTTCCTCTCTTCCCCTTCCCCTTTACTTGATCAAATATAATGTCTTTCTCCTGAGGCTGGTCTCTGCTTACAACATGCCCAAAGTATATAAAATAAAGTCTCCCTATCCTGGCCTCTAAGGAGCACTCAGGTCCTACTTCTTCCTAGGCAGACCAGTTTGCCCTTTTAGCAGTCCATAGTGCTTTCACTATTCTTTGCCAGCATCACAATTTAAATGTACCACTTGCTCGTAAGTCTTTCTTAGTGAATGTCTGACTTTCACAGATGAGGCCATTGAAGACACCATGTCTTGGATCAGGCATGGCTTTGTCCTCAAAGTAGAAGAGTTGCTTTTCAACACTCTAAAGAGGTCTTGTGGAGCAGTTTTAGTTAAGGCAATACACCTTTTATCTCTTGGCTGCTGCTTCCATGAGCGTTGATTGTAGAGCCAAGCAAGTTTTGATCCTTGGCAATGTCAACCTTTTCTCCATTGTTCATGATGCTGCCTGTTGATCTAATTGTGAGGGTTTGGGTCTTCTTTGCAATTCGCTGTAATCCCCACTGAAGGCTGCAATCCTTGATCTTCATTGATGAGTGCTTCAAGCCCTCCTCATTTTCTGCAAGCAAAATTGTGTCCTATATGAGGTCATTGTTTGGAAATCTTAAAAGACTAGAGTAAATTTTGTTGTAAATATCTCTGACATGAAAAAGTCTATCCTAGATCAGGATTATTGGCACCTGTCCCAGTCATCATCAAATTAACCCCCACTCTTGACAAACTCTGTGTTTCACTATAGAGTTTTCCATGGCTATGATTTTTCAGACTAGTCACGGGGACTTTCTTCTGATATGCATCTAGGTCAGTTAAACCAATAATGAGAAACACGAACTGTTCAAAGCAGTGGACAATAGTACAAGTGAATGAAATATATTGCCAAGAGAATATGGATACAGGACAATCCTCTTTCTGGGTCTGAAGTTTCAAGTAGACATCATAAGGGAAGAAGATGGATTTATAATCCCCTCCCATAGCTATTTTATCCTACTAATACAACCCCTAATGTAAATATATAGAGGTTTTAACAAATTATTCAGAATTCCCATACAGTAAGGAAAAAAATGATAAATCAAATGAATTGAAGTGAAGACACACAACAATTAATGATGTGTTATTATAGCTACACAAGGCAATACTAAGTGTCTTTGCATTAAGTAGAACACCTGATTTTGCACTTTACCAACATTCTCCAGGGACAGGTCTCTGTTGATAGCATGTCCAAAGTACGTGAGATGAAGTCTTAACATCTTTGCCTCTAAGAAGCACTCTGGCTGTACTTTCTCCAAGACAGATTTGTTGGTTCTTTCGGCAGACCATGGTAATTTTCATATTCTTCACCAGCACCGTAATCCAAATGCATCCATTTTCCTTTGGTCTTCTTTATTCAATGACCACTTTTCACAAGCATATAAACAACTGAAAATACCTTGGTTGGGGTCAAGTGCACAAGTCCTCAAAGTAATATCCTTGCTTTTCGATACTTTAAAGAGGTCTTCTGCAGCAGATTTACCCAGTGCAATAATGTATTTTGTAATGCTCATCTTCTATGACCATTAATTATGGATCCAAGCAACACAAAATCCTTGACCACTTCGGTAATTTTTCTCTTTGTCATGGTGTTACTCTGGATTCAATTGTGAGGATTTGGTTTTCCTTACATTGAGTTGTAATCAATATTGAAGCCTGCAACCCTTGATATTCATCAGCAAATGCTTCCAAGGCCTCCTCACTTTCAGCAAGCAAGGTTTTCTCATCTGCTTATTGCATCTTGTCAATCAGTCTTCCTTCGATCCTGATGCCATATTCTTCTTCAAATAATCCCACTATTCTGATTATTTGCTCAGCATACAGATTAAATAAGTATGATGAAAGTATGTAACCCCTATGTGCATTTTTCATGCAACATTCTCTTGCTCTAGTCACACAACTGCCTCTTTCTGTACAGTTTCTGCCACCTGTTGGTCACTTTGATACTGCTTCAACAAAAACTACAACTGAAACTTCTGATAGGACAGTAGCCACAACTATTGTAGTTGGTGCGTTGCTTGGATGCTGGAAGCTATGTCACGGATGCTTCAAATAACCATCAGGTCACCCAACGTGAACAGGGACAAATCACTTAGTAGCCAGGGAAGCCACTGCCATGAAGCCATTTCATTTTGTTGTAACTACTGAACTGATCACCTTAATAGTCATGTAAATAGTTTTCTATAATCAAATCAAATATTATTTGTGTTTATGTCAGTTTAAATATTATGGTTCAGTGTTCTTTATCCTAGTCAATACCCTATATATTAAGAAACAGTTGTTTTATCTTATGTGTTGCAAATACTTTTCCCAAATCTCATTCCTATTATGTTTCTCCCTAAAATGTTTTTAGTAGTAGTACAATTCACATATCATAGAATGCAGTCAGTCATATTAAAGTAAGTTGTGCAATCATCATCCTAATCTAATTCAGAACATTTTCTTCTCTCTTCTAATCATTATTAGCCCCTCACTTCCTGTAATCTTTAATGTCATGCTCCTTGGTAAGTGTTAAACCAGTTACTGTCTCTATAAATTCACTGACTCTGGAGTTCATATACAGAAAAACATAAAAAACAAAGACAAGAGACAAAGAAACCCCAACAACAACTACTTTCAACAGAGAAAATACATCACTCAAAAAGAAAGCAGAGTATATTTAAAACTATAATAACTATTAAAATGGGTCGAAAGGGAGATCACATGATAAAGTGTTACATCTAAACCTAAATGCATCTGCCTTTAAACCACTTTACAATATTCTTTGTCTGACAGCAAGGCTTTTCACACTCCTGGATCACTGTCAAAGGGGGTATATCAGGGGCATAATCCACAAGATGACCTTGCAAATGGGTTTGGAGCACTCACCATCATCCATGGCCTCTGCAACCAGGGTGTTCATAATTTAAGCTCTAATACCATTCCCTTCTTTACATTTGCAATTTATTATCTACACTCTCATCACAGAGGCTTGTGCTTCTTCCTTGTGGGCTTAGTTGATGCAGCATTTGATGTTCTAAGACAAGCTTCCAAGACCCCTGGAGCTCTTTTTTTCTGATAGCCAGGCAGCATCTGATTCCTGGAATTCCTTGTTTTTGATTTTGGTTTAGTGAAGTTTTAAATCTTCATAGGCTATACAATTTACCTATAATGGTGATATTTTAATTTCACTAATTAACTCAAGTGCATTTGCAATTAATTTCTGCTTCTCTTCAGTATTTAGCCAAGGTTTTTTTAAAGCACACTTATTGAATAATTTTGTCTTTCCTACAAATATATAACATTTCTTAGATTTTCCATGGAAAATTATTTGGTTACTCTTATTAACACATTTGTTTAATCAAATATTTAATCAAAAGGATGGTTAAGACTATGAGTTGAACCTTCTGCCTAGCACATAGAAGACATCAATATTTTGATAGACATGGCATAAACATCCAGACTTTGTTTTATTTGAGCTTTCAAAAATTGGTCTACATGTATTATAGCTTATAAAATGTATTAATAATTGGCTCTCCATCTGATTTATTTCTTGCTGACATCCTTTTATCTATACTCTATTAATGTTCTTAATTTGCATAAGCTAGTATGGGTATTTCTCTTCTGATGGATGTCCTTCCTTTGGACAACACCTTTTTCTGAAAACACTTCCTCCTTTTAATTATCATCTGCATGTCTACATTTTTGACACTTGGTTCTTTTGTCTGCGGACATTGTAGTTCCAGGTCCATTCAGTCATAGGAAAGCAACTGTAATTAAATGTGTTATAATAGTAGTCCTTGAGGGTGGGGAGAGGGCCTAATTTTTAAAATGGATTTCCTGAGTACCTAGCACACAACATTACAATTTACCTGAGCTTAATAAATACTGGATGAGTAACTGAAGAACTACTGGTTTGAATGCAAAGTTCCATGAATATACAGTTTTTTGATGTGTCTAAATGATATCTCCATTGTTTGTGGTCATAAAACAGTCCACAGACTTGGAGGGCATGTATTCATGAATGCTATTTTCTTTTAAATTTATTTTTTAACATTTTATAATGACTTGAGTAAAGGTTTACTGAAGAAATGGGTTTTTCTTTTAACAATTCATACGCATTTTGTTTGTGACACTGATGATGATCTACACAATGGAGTAACACTCCTCCAACCTCTACCTTGGCTTTGCATTCCTATTCCTTGCTCTAGCTGCCTTCTGAGCTTCTGAGCTTCATCCCTGGGAAATAATGTCCTTTGCATGCTGTATGGTTGGCTCAGGTGTTACTTTTGTAATATGAGAATCCCAGACACATCTTAAATATAAGAGCATACACAAGGTTTCAAAGTCTTCATGTCTGCTACCTTGATAAGAGTCCTAATCCCACAACTCTTTCACATAATTGGATTTTTAGTGTACTTTGTGCTTAACAACAGAAAGCAGCGATGAAAGTCCTCGTAAAATGGAAGAGATGAAGAGGGTCAATGACATGCTTACCCTTGTGTCCCCCCCCCCCAATATAGGTCAATTCAAAGTTTTCATCACCTACCCAAATGGGACATGGAGGTTAGCCATATTCATTAACATTCAGGGACAAGGTTAGGTTTGCCTGGAGTAGACTGAGCTGTGCTAAGAAGGTGTGTGCACAGTTGTTCTTCAAGATGATTGTGCTGCAAGAGCTTCTGGTACAAGCAGACGCAACTCATCATAGGCTTGTTGTTGTTGGGTACCAGGCATTCTGTTCCCATCCAGGGGACCGTATGTAGGACAGAGAGAACATTGGCCAGCCCTGTACCAGCCGCACATTTGTTCGTATGTATGAGGCCATTTTTGCAGCCACGGTGCCAATCCATCTTCCTCTTCTGCTGGTTTCATGTACTTTACCAAGCATGACACCTTTCTCCATGGATATGTTTGTGGTAGCTTTTGGCAAACATCTCTGGATTTATCTGGGGCCATGGTGAGATTTTTACTGTGTCTAGCTGGCAGCTAATTTTGCTAAAAGTAACAACTTTAGAACAGCTTGAGAGAGGCTGGTTAACTCAGCTTGCCCATTGGTTCCAGAATATGATGTTCAGCAGTTAGGAGGAGTTCTTAGCTGTTATGCTGGCTTGTAATCTTCCTTTGCATAATTTCTAAGAAAATATGACCCAAAGCTCCTGCTATTACTCCTTGCATCTGTTTCAGAAACATATAACCTGTGCACATTTAGAAATATGTCATTGGTAAAGGCATAAACCACCCTCTAGGGTCGCATGCTGCACTGGCTGGTGGGTTGCTCTGATGGTGAGAGTCAAGCCCCTAGTATCAAAATGTCACTAGGTGGCCAGGACCAGACAGATTTCAGTGAAGCTGCCACTTATAATAAGTGGGAAATAATAAGAATAATGGTTTGGTGAGTTATACTTGGAAATGAACTGATGAAAGCCATATTAATCACAGTAGAATACTGTCTAATAGTGCTAGGAGATTAAGGCCCCCCAGCTTGGAAGGTACTACACAGTAGCTGCAACCATAGAAGTCAGCATGCCGACAGTCATGAGGATGGCTCCTGAGTGAGGCATGGTTGCTCCCTTGTAGCTGAGGTTGCTATGAATTAGCTCCAACTTGAAAGAAACTTATACACTATACCACACTGTATGTTTCAGGACTTGATCTTATTTTTGTTGAGAGGAGTAAAGCTTCTCTGAATATTGTTGTCCAGATTTCCTGACACTTCTCTAGGTGGTGGATACACCTGAGGAAAGTTGCTGCTTCAATTGGACAGGTCAAATTTACCAGAACGTGATGAAATATTTCCTTAAGTGGCTGTGCCAGTCTATGTATCGACATGCTTCTTGTTGCTTTGTTTGAGCCCATTGTTGCAACCTCTGGGTCAGCCCATCTTGTATTTCCTGTTGCCCTTCTTCTTCACCAAGCATGATGTCCTTTGCCCAAAAGAGAGCTCCCTGGTGATATGTTCAAAGTGTACGTAAGACAAAATCTTGTCACCCCTCCTCCAAGAAACACACTGGTTGCACTTCTTCTAAGACAGATTTGTTTGCTCTACTGGCAGTTGATGGTCTATTCAACATTCTTTGTCATCATCATCATTCAAATGAACACATTCTTCGACAGTCCTCCTTAGTCATGGCCCAACTTCCACAGGCATGTAAGACTCTGGAAAATACCATGATGTGAGTCAGATGCCCCTGAATTCCCAGAGCGACATTTTGTTGCTGTTGTTGTTGTTGTTGCTAATGCTCTTTAACACTTGAAAGAGACAGGCCTTTCACAACCTATTTGCCAAATGCAACCTATGTTGTATGATCTCTTGACTGTTACTTCCATGAGCATCGGTTATGAGTCCTGGTACAAGGAAATCCTTGACAAGTTCAATCTTTTCTCCACTTATCATGATGTTGTCTATGAAACCAGTTGTGATGATTTCTCTTCTCTTTATACTTCATTGCAATCCATACTGAAAGCCACCATCTTTGATGTTCACCAGCAAATGATTCAAGCCCTCCAAGCCTTCAGCCAGGAAGGTTTTGTCATCTGCATGATGCAGATTGTTAGCAAACTTTCCTCCAGTCCTGCTGCCATGTATTTCCTTTATTTAATCCAATTTCTTGAGTTATTGGCTCATCACATAGATTAAATGATGATGGTGAAAGGATACAACCCTGATGTACAAGTTTCCTTATTTTAACCACCATTGTGGTTGAATCACTACCACTATAGAATCTATGTACTCAGTTCCACATGCACAATTCAACTTAGAAACTGAATAATTATACTCTCTCAATTGTTAATAATACTCTTTCCTCACTTTGGTCTTCAATACATATGATACAATTGTGTCTACATTGCTTGAAGCACTTGCTGATGAAAATAAAAGACTATTAGTTAGTCACACTGTGGTGGCTTTGTGGGTTGTTATGGTGCTGGAAGTTACATCAATAGTATTTCATATACTAGTAAGGACACTAAAAGTGAACAGATTTCAGCAAAGCTTCCAGAAAAACAACAGATTATGAAAAAGGAATAGGCTATCTGCTATAAAGAATTAGCCACTGAGTACCATACAAATAGCAATGAAACTTTGTCAAGTACTGAAAACCTCATGTCAGATTTAGTGCCTGCAGCTGAATCTCTCAGGTTGAAAACTGCCATAAATTTAAGCCAGATTCAGTAGAGAACTTGGAACAAGAAACATCATTCCATCATGGGATGGATCTTGACTAAGATCAGAGAACATTGGGAAAACAATGTTTACTTGTGTTTTATTCATTATGCAAAGTCATTCAGCAGAGTCGTCATAACCATGACAACTAGCAATAGGAAGAATGAGACTCATAGAGCACTTTCTTGTCTTCATGTGTGTGGCAGTCACTGTGTGAGTACAGGAAGACTAGAGAAACAAATTCACAAACATGTATATGGAAATATGGGAAAGGTTTATATACAAGAGAAATGGAATATTGAGAAAGTGTTCCAACCCAGTCCAGCCCAAGGTCATGAGTCTGATATTAGCCCATATGTCCAATTCCAGTCTATAAAGTCTCCTTCCGATTCATGAAGCACGTGCAATGACACCAGGACAATCACAGGCTAGTGGGTGCAGAGTCTTGTGCATCCAGTGGCAAGAGCAGCATCTCAGTGCTGGCAGGGCTCTCTCTGTGGCTTTTCTAGTTTCTGAGGTCTGGTTCCATCAGGGTAGGTCTGAGGGGCTTCTCCTCCAGCTCCTCCAGTTCCTAAAACTCAGGGTCTATGCTGCCATCTAGTCTTGTCCATTGAGCGTCTCCCAGGAACTGAGTCAAATCTCTCACCTCCTATTGGAAAATACCGTGAGACTTCCCAGAAATCTCAGGAGAAAGGTAAGGCATTGATAGCCTCAGAAACATAAAGAGGCAGTTCTACTCCATCAGAAGGGGTAATTCTGAGTTGGAATCAACTTAATGACATTTTGTTCGTTTGGATTTTCTCCTTGTACTCTAAAACAGGGGTGGCAATACCTGACTCTCATCTTTCCATGAAAATATCTCTCTTGGAATTTCAGGTTCCTAAGTTCCTTTCTGATGGGTCCCCAACGTTATGATTTTGTAGATAAAAAAGCCTTTCTTTATAAGATCAGTGGTGCTCTTTGAAGCATTCTGTGTCCTAGGACACCTATTCTCCTTTGTGAAATAGAGACATTGATGGCTCTTTAAGTTGCTTTGGGGATGAAATGTTAAATACCTACTCCACAATAGGTGCTTATTAAATGTCCTTTTAGACTCCTATTGACCACTAGTGTTTATTAGGCATTCATTAAGTCTCTATTGCATAGATCATCTGACTTCTGTCCACTTTAATGACTGGGTGGAAGGTTGGTGTCATGTTCAAACTAGCTGTTTTGACACTCATCATCCCTCTGTCCCAGGTTAACATCATTGAGGCACTTAATGAGGGTTATAAGATATTAACCAAGGCACCGAATTCATGTTGAAGGCTGGTTTCTGATCCAAGTGAATGGTATTAAGGATGAATGTTTCAGATGTTACAGTAAGCAGAACACAAGCCAGAGAGAAAGAGAGGTCACCGCACAGCCACACTGAGCTGCATAGTCGCTGCTGGGACCAAGAGTGGTCTGAAAGTTTCTGGATTTTTCGGGATTCCCACCCACCCCCACCCCGAGCCCCACCCCCAACCCCGTTGGGAGGCGTGGTCGACAATACTGGTTAACTCCATTGGTTGTATTAAATTCACCTGGCCTAAATAGGCCAATCCAGGTGTACCGCCCACCTAGGTGTACTGCCACTTCCTGCCACTTCAAAGCAAGTCTAATGATGGAAGGCCAACCACGGAATTTTCTTGGACTTTTATTCATTCATTTGGCACATTTATTGAACAATGGGGATAAAACTTCTTCTTTGAAGAGCCTGAGGGACAATAAAGATGAGGTTTAATAAAGATGTATGGTCTTGGAAGCTCACAGAGATCACGCCACTCTGTCCTCCAGATGGCAGTGAGTCGGGGGGCAGGGGGTTGTATGGTTGGTTTTGATGGAGCAGGCCGGTGTAATGGGTCTCTCATTGGGCTGTTCACCATAAAATCAGCAGTTCAATTCCATCCTCAGTTATTCCAAGGGAGAAAGATAGGACTTTTTATTTCATAAACCCAAAGCGGCCATCCTCCTTTCTTTGAGAGGGTAACTATGAATTGGAATCGACTCCACTGACTGTGATTGAGAGGGAGCATTGAATAAAGGAGCCCCAGGGCACTACTGTTTAAGTGTCAGGCTGTTAATGACCGTGTTTCAAACATGCCTGCTGCTTTGAGGGAGAAAGATGGGACTCTCCGCTCCTTTAAATATTTACAAAACCTCCTCAGACGCCCCAGGCAGAGTCCCTATGAGTTGGAATCAACTCTGTGGCAGTAGTTTTTGTCAAGCTTCTCCAGTGAGAAGTACCTCGACCCTTGGCTTCACAGGGAAAAGAATTCATGTTGAAGGCTGGTTTCTGATCCAAGTGAATGGTATTAAGGATGAATGTTTCAGATGTTACAGTAAGCAGAACACAAGCCAGAGAGAAAGAGAGGTCACCGCACAGCCACACTGAACTGCATAGTCGCTGCTGGGACCGAGAGTGGTCTGAAAGTTTCTGGATTTTTCGGGATTCCCACCCACCCCCACCCCGAGCCCCACCCCCAACTCCGTTGGGAGGCGTGGTCGACAATACTGGTTAACTCCATTGGTTGTATTAAATTCACCTGGCCTAAATAGGCCAATCCAGGTGTACCGCCCACCTAGGTGCACTGCCCCTTCCTGACTGGGAGCCTGAAGGTAAGCATGTCCTCCAGCCCCTGTGGCTACCTGGGTTCGCCTGATTATCTGCAGCAACCTCCTGTAGGCCAGGGGTGCCTTGGCATAGAGAGGGACAGCTCCCTCTCGCTACCTAACCGTTTGGTGTGGGTTTTAGGTGTGCTGGGACATAAGACTAAGCTGTCAGCTGCTAACCGAGAAGGTGGTCTTCTGACACCCACTCGACCCCCCCCCCCTCCATCCTACCCACAGTGGCTCCACGGTGATCTGCCGCCCTAAAGATGAATCATTGCTATTGAGTCCGTTCAGAGGCTGGGTGACGGTGGAGGGGCAAGAAGATTTTTCACAGAGGCGGATATTTGCGTCTTTCTCCTGGAGAGTGCCTGGTGGGCTGGAAAAACTGACTTTCCTCTTGGCAGTCAGAAGCTAAACCAATGTACCGCCAGAGTTTCATCCATAAAGAGAACGTTCTAGAAAACCTTAGGCACACATTACACTCCACACTGGGTTGCGATAAGAAGAAAATTGACTGGGTGGCACCTAGTGGAACCGTGAAGTCCCCACTCTGCCACCTGAAAAGAAGAACACAACCGCGCAGGCAGTTGAGAGATGAGCTCTGAGTCCTTCCCATGCCCTGCTCCTTTGCCAGCGGCCGCTTGATTGACTTCCCTGAATCTGCAGCACGGACAGCCTCGACTATTCCCCCAGGACACCCCAATCTTCCCTCATTGCTGCAACTAAGCACAGGTGAGGCTATTATTAACAAAGTCCATCCGTCTGTTTTGAAGGGGAAAAAAGGTGCCGGAGAGGTGGTATTTATGAAAATGGAATCCAAGTTCCCTTAATACATGTATCAGACTAATAAAAAATAAGCTAAAAGAAAAACTGATAAAATATAGTCGGGTATCATCAACCCCACCCCCACCCCATCCCACACCCCAATTTAATTACAATCCCACCATTTTGAGATCAACGTCTTTCAGTCAGTCCCTTTTTCTTTTGTTCGCTTTGTTCTTCCAGGCAGTTGTCATCACACTGAACAGTTGATCAGCTGATATCTTTAAAATAGTGTCAGGATATGTGTTGTATGACTCTTTTGCTCTGGGACATTTGCTTTCCAGTATCTTGCTTTTGTTTTCAAATTGTTTGCATAAATAAAACTATTAGAAAAATTCTAAGGTAGACTGCTTTCTCAGTTTCCATTTTTTCCATAGTCTCCAATGAGGCCTTTCATAAGAAACAGTGTAACATCTTCCATTCCCATCACATTTCGCCCAGGTGTTTGCCTTGGAGGGGATTGTTTTCCTCCGTGGATTGAGTCATTGTGCCTCCCCAGAATATGTGGCCGGTATTGTCAGGGACCACTGAGCCAGTTCCAATTCAGAGGAACCCCCTCGACAGCAGAAAGGAAGCGATTCCATCCTGCATGACCGCAGAATCGGTCGTATGATGGAACCCATGGTTGCAGGCACCCAGAATCGGTCGTATGATGGAACCCATGGTTGCAGGCACCCTAGCGGTGCATCTCATCCCTTCATCTCTTCCACTCCCCCTCCACTTCACTGAGCCTGGTGTCCTTCTCCCGGGACTGATCTCTCCTGATAACATGTCCCAAGTAGCTGAGACAAGGTCCTGCCATTCTTGCTTCTAAGAAGCTTTCTAACTATACTTCTTCCAAGGTAGATGTTTGTTCTTCTGACAATCCGTGGTATTTTCAATATTCTTTGCCAACGTCATTCAAATGCATCGGATTATCTATTTCACTTCAGATCCACAGGGATTGAAATTGGTAGATTATTTTTAAGTTCTTTGAAAAAATGAAGAGAAAGTATATTTTTTTGTTGTTGTTTTTTTTTAAATGATATTTGCCAGCCTGAGCCCTGGTGCCATAAGTGGTTGAGTGCGGGACTGCAGCCCATGGGCTTGGCGGCTCTCAGGAGCAGCGCTGGGTAGCTCCCACGACCACCAGAGGGCAGTGATGCCCCCCCAAAAAATAAATAAATAAAAAATAAATGATATTTGTCAAGTGCTTTACTAATGAATTATTATTCCCCAAGTTTGCAGCTCAAGCAAACTTTTTATTCCCTCTGTTCAGACCCTTTGCACATTTTTCTTAAAGCATAGTTATCTTGAGCTTTTTTCATCAGGTAATCTTTTTCAGAGGACATTTCAGAGACTGTGATTGATCCCTCAAATTTCACATAGTCACACTGGTGGGAAGGCAGCTCTTAATTGTTGATGGGATTTCTGTATATCTTATCAATAATAATATGTGAGGAAAAGGAAGCTTCTAAAAATGGGAACAGTGTTTACATATCTGGTGTCAAATTAAGGATTAAGAGTGTAGGGGTTGAGTATAGCTTATCAATCCAGAGATAGTCAATGAGACTCCCATGTGGGCATGGATGATCTTCTGGGAAATCTAAGAACTGCTGATTTTCCCCCTTGAAGGTGGGAGACACAGTCTCTGGTTACTTCTAGTCAATAGAAATGCTCTACTGACACTCTACTGGCAAGGCAGATGTCACTATCCTGATAAAGCTTGTGACCTAGGAACTGGAGGAACCATGTGGAAACCCCTTCCTGCACTGATCTTCTTCTTCCACCACTGTATTCCAAAGACTTTGTACCCACTGACCTCTGATCATCCTACATTCATGTGCCTGTGCCTCATGCATCTGAAGGAGACTTTACAGATTGGTATCAGACATCTGGACTAATATTAGACTTTGGGACTTGATTTGAAGTGGAAGGATGTTTTTTCCATATTCAATTGTTCTTGTATATAAACCTCTTTCTTATACACATCTACCCAGACTAACACAATATCGGAAACTCATGTTTGATTTCCAATGCTGTAGGATGGGATGAATTCCTGAAAAATCCTTGTTTGTTCAAAATGAAAAGGAGTCAAAAGTCCTCCCCTTATATTCTTGTTGGTAGGTACCATTGAATCAGTTCCAACTCATAGCAAACCCACATCAAACAGAAGAAAACACTACCTGGCCTGTACCATCCTCACAGCTGTTTTGATGTTTGAGCCCATTGTTGCAGGCACTGTCTCAATTCACTGTTTGAGGGTCTTCCTCTTTTTCACTGCACCTTCACTTCACCAAGCATGATACCTTCCTCCAAGGACTGATATTCCTGATAACATGTCCAAGGTACATGAGACAAGAGTCTTGCTGTCCTCGTCTCTAAGAAGCATTCTGGCTGTACTTCTTCCAAGGAATACTTGCTTGTTCTTTTGGGAAATCCCTGATACCTTCCATATTCCTTGCCAGCACCACAATTCTAATGCATCAATTCTCTTACTCAGTGTCCAACTTTCAGATGCATATGAGGAAAATGAAACCCAATATCTTGGCTCAGGTGCCTCTTTGTCTTCAAAGTAGCATCCTTGACTTTCTACACTTTCAAAAGACCTCCTGCACCAAATTTATCCAATGTCATGTGCCCTTTGATCCTTTGACTGCCTCTTCCCTCAACATTGATTATGGATCCAAAAAAGTTTAAATTCCCAGCAACTTCAATCTTTTATCCATACATCAGGACAGTATCTATGGTAGAGTTGTGAGGACTGAGGTCACCTTGACATGAGTTGTGATCCATGCTGAAAGCTCCCATCCTTGATCTTCATTAGCATGTGCTTCAAGGCAGCCTCACTTTCAGCAAGTAGCACCGTGCCATCTCCATCTCAAAAGTTGTTAATAAGCCTTCGTTCATTCCTGCCCCACATGCAGGTTCTACATGAGCACAAGAAGGTGTTCTGGAATTCCCAGTCTTCTTAAGGCTATCCATAATTTGTTTTGATCCACACACTGCCTTGGATGGATAATCAATAAAACACATGTAAACTTCTTTATGGTGTTCTCTGCTTTGAAAGATCTATCTGACAACAGCAATGATATCCTTTGTTCCATGTCCTCTTCTCAATCTGGCCTGAATCTTTGTCAGTCCCAGTCAAGGTAGTACTGAAACCAATGCCATGTAATCTTCAAAAAGTGGTTAAAGAGAAATATCAGTCAGGGTAAGACATGTAAAAATAAAAATAATTGATAAATTTTCAAGAGTGTATAAGTGAAGGAAGGTGGGGGCCATGGGGAGAAACGAAGAGCTGATTCAAAGAGTTCAAGTTGAAAGAAAATATTTTGAAAATGATGATGGCAACAAATATACAAATGTGCTTGGTATGTGGATGGGTGGAAGTGTTATGAAAAGAGCTATATGAGAGGCTGAGCCCCAGTAGCGTAGCGGTTGTGCACGGGTTGTGCACGCAGCCCACTGGGATGGAGGTTCGATTCCAGCTCCACCGAGCAAAGGCTGGGCCTCCTACTCCCACCATCTGAGGGCGGTGATCCCCCCCCCCCAAAAAAAAGAGCTATATGAGCCCCCAATAAAATTATTTTTTTATTTACTTATATATGCTATCAATGATATTGACCCATTGTTTGAGCATTCTGAGGGGTCACTTTTCTTTGGAATGGGTGAAAATATGAGCCTCTTCCTGTCAGTTGGGCAACGAACTGTCTCCCAGATTTCCTGGGACAGACCAGTGTGCTTCCAGTGTTCACTATCTTGTTGAAACATTTCAATTGCTATGCCATCAATTCCTGGAACCTTGAATTTAGGTAGTAATTTCAGGGCAACTTGAAGTTCTCCCTTCAAGACCATTAGTTCTTGATCAAATACCATCTCCTGAAATGGTGACATGTTGACTCACCTTTTTTGTGCTTTCTAGTGCTCTGTGTTTTCTTTCCATCTTCTTTTGATGCTTCCTACATCCTTCAATATTTTGTTTGTAGAATCTTTCAATATTGCAACTCAAGGCTTGAATAGCTCCTTGCATTCTTTCTGCTTAAGATATGCTGAGTTTGATATTTTGGGGGGTTGCACATTCAAAGTCTTTAAGCATTTCATTAGAGTATTTCACTTTTTCCTTTTGAATAGTCCTTTGGAATTTTCTCTTTGATTTTTTTACTTCATCATTTCTTCCATTTGCTAATCTAAGATTAATAACAAGTTTATGCATCTTTTCTGCCATCTGCATTGATCTTTTCCTCTTTTCTTTCCTTTTCATGTCCTTTTGCTCTCTTTATGAATGATGCTCTTGATCTACACCCCCAGCTCCCGGGTCTGTTGTCACCAGTTCAGTGCAGCAAATCTAAAGATGTTCTCCAAATTCAGGTGGACTCAAGGTTGCATTTTAGCTCTCATGAACTTTTAAAAACTTCCTACAGCTTCAACCTGATTTTCCATGTGATCATTTGGTGGTCTGTTCCACAGTCAACTTCTGGTCTGGTTTTAGCAGCAAATATTGAGCTTCTCCATTGTCTCATCCTACAGCTGTAGTCAGTTTGATTTCTGTGTATTCCAAATGGGAAGTTCATACATATAGTTGCTGTCTGGGCTGTTGAAAAAGTAATTTTCTATGAACAAGTCATTGACTTTGCAAAACTGCTGTGTAAGCTAACTATAGCTTCATTTCTATCACCAGGGCCATATTTTTCAAGAAATTAACAGTTTCTTACTCTTTGATTCTAATTTTTGCATTCCAAGTGCCAGTAAGTATCCATGTATCTTGGTTGCATGTTTTATCAGTTTCTAACTGAAGACATTGGTAGAATTCTTCAAATTTTTCATTGCCACCTTTAGCCGTTGGTGCATCAATTTGAATAGCTATAATGATAGGATTTTCTTGAAGATGTGTAGATACAATCCTACCATACTCAGCACTGTCCTTCAAGATAAATCTCTAAATGTCCCTTTTGACAATGAATACAAGTCATTCTTCTTCACTCTCATTCCCAGCATAGTAAACAATATGGTCTTCTGATTCAAAATGATTGTTAACAGTCCATTTTAGCTCACAAAGGCCTAAGATACTGAAAGGTATGCTTTCCATTTCATTTTTGACAATTTTCAATGTTTTTCAGATTCATACTTTATAAATTCCTACTTCTCATTATAAATTGGTGTTTGTGGCTGTTTCTTCTCCTTTGGAATTACACCAGCACATGAAAGTCCCTAGGGCTTGACTCCCACAGGCTTTGTTCCTTTCACATCAGTTTGATCGGTTCTACTTTAGGAAGACAGCGCTTCCTCAGGTATATTTTGAATGCTTTCTGATCAGGGGGTTGTTCATCTTCTGGAACTATTTCTGAACATTGTCTGCTTCTCTGTATTGCATTTTCAGTGTTTGATGACATTTCAATGCTGTTAATAACATTTTCAGTGGCTAATTCTCCCAAAGTGAACAGCCTCTTCCTTCTTAGCTTTCTGTTCTTAGTCAGAAAGTTCCCATGAAACCTTGGGAGAGCTTGCTGGTGTTTGAAATATCAGCATATTTCCACCATCACCACAGCCACCACAGGATGGTGAACTGACAGACAAATTGTGGGCTGTCAGACAAGTGGTGGTTTTTGCAGTCATTTATTCCCAATAGCATGATGAATTTGTGAAAATATATCCAAAATTTACATTAATTGTTTACAGGTGTTTCATTTGGTTGAAATTTGAATCATAAAAGAATCTCTTAGTTGCCTTGAGCAGTTTCAAAGGATCTGAAGTATAATGGCAATGTCCCAGGAAATGGCTATGTTTAATGCTACATGAAATTAGTTTCAACATTAAAGTTCGTGGGCAGAACAATGGTAGAGTGCACTACTATTGGCCAGACCTAACCAGGAGAGTCTCAGAAGAGAGGCTCGGTGATCGATTCAGAAAGTCCTCTGTCTTGAAACCCCTACCTAACACTTCTACTATGCAAGATGAGATAGCCAGGTGTCAGAATCAACACAAGCAACAAGAATTTTCAACATCAACTTTCTGAAAGTAGGCCTTTAGCATTCACTTTTAGAAATAAATTCTTAAAAGTCTACCACTTCTCAATCAAATGATGGAGCAGTCACACTAAGTTAGAAAAAAGGAGTCTGAATTAGTGGGTTGAGATTAAATGAAGTTGAAATGGAGTTAAGACTCTCATGCTCCTACAGACATTGGATGATGGAGGTAGGATGCTACCATATTTCCATGATTCAATAGCCCTAAGCACAAACTCTGGACCCTTATATACTATAATTTTTAAGAGCAAAGACTTCAGATTATCAAGTTGCAATATCTTTATTTTTGTTGAATTATCTTTGGAACTTGAGTGCTTTGATCACAGACTAAATGTGAGGAGATTAGCCTGTGTTATTCCGGGTAGAATAGAGAAACAAATCCATAGACACACATACGCATATAAGGGAGCAGTTTATATACAAGAGGAAATGAACATGGAGAAAGCTTCCTGACTCAGGCCAGTCCGAGCCCAGAAGTCTTACATTAAATGTCTGATACCAGTCTATAAAGTTTTCTTCAGATTCACGAGGCACGTGCAATGACATCAAATGCAAGATAATCACAGGTCAGTGAGCAGAAAGGCTTGGGATCCAGGGCCTTTGTAAGCGTCCCAGTGCTGGCAGATGTTTCTACATGGTTTTTCCAGCTTCAGAGGTCTGGTTCTGTCCAGGTAGTTCCATGTGGCTTCTCCTCCAGGATGTCTCAAGGGAGTCAGCTTTGTGTCTTGTCAGTAGCGTGTCTCCATGGGACTGAGTAGAAAGTCTCTAAGGAAGTGAACCAGGAGAGATAATGTCTCTGACTCCAAGAAGGAACTATACCACATTTCCCAGAATTCTCAGGAGAAGGCCATGCCCACATAGAGGTCTCATTAACTATTGACAGACTAGGCTACACCCTTACAGTCTTAATCCTCAAATGGACATCAGATTAAGGGACCCCTTGATAGCTTAAGTGACATTTCATTAGGACTAGCACATGGTATGAGGGGAATCACTTATTTCTCTTCTTATTAAGAATAAGAAGCTCTGTAATGTAGTGGTTAAAGTGCTTAGCTGTTAACTGAAACTCACACTCACTAGCCACTTCTCAGGAGAAAAATGCCCCTGTTCTTGTAAAGGTTGACAGCCTTGGAAAGCCTATGCTATTCTGTCTTATAATGTCACTGTGATTCAGAATCAACTTTATGACAATGGGTTGGTTTTCAATAAAATACTTTCAATAAATGTATTAAAATAACTAAAGATAGAAATATATTCATATTATCTAAAGAAAAAAGCTACCTTGAGTCAAAAATACTTGGGTGGGGTGATGACAAATAGTTTGAACACATCATGCTATATTTTGCAGCATAGTTACAATGTAATGTATAATTTCCATGAATTATTTAGAGATGTTTGTGAACCAGAGAATATGGAATTTAGATCAAAGGGAATTTTTTTCCTATGTGAAAGAAAATCCATTTTAATAGAATCACTTAGATTTCCAAAGCTATGTTAAATCCAAACACTACAGATGTTTTCCTAGACAACTACATATTCACATCTTTCTAAATATACATATGCATACCACAGACATTTACATTTGTTATAAGAATTACATGACCTAAAATATTAGGACAAGCTCCAACTTCTTTAAAAATTTAATATGTCCAAGAACACAATACTGGTGGGACTAGATGTCAGCCCATAATCCTGGTTTTATGGTGATGATTACAATGATAAGGCTAGTGACCGATGCCCACTAAGATGAAATGGTCTCCATGATGATCTTCCTAGTCATCTGTTTAGTCCTATAAGTGTAGTCTGTAATTATAACAGTCAAGATTGTGGACTTAGGTGGTGGCTTTCTGACAACTGCAGCATATTTTATTGTTATCATAGACTAGTTGCTATATTGTTGATGACCAGAAGTTCAGCTATTTGGCCAGTGTTGATGATAGACTTGGTTGTTATGATGACAGTGACCATTACTCATTATTCATGGCATTTGAAATCTCTTGTCGTGATGGTAGTAATATCGTTCTTAATCAGTAGCACTCTTGGCACTTTATCTATTGCGGTAACAGCATCAAGATTGCCAATTGATAATTATGGGGCCCTCAGTGTTACACAGTGGCAGTTCAGTTATTGTCTTTGTCCTTGTAATGCCAGGTCTAGGTTTGGTTGGCAATCATCTCCTTGTTTCTAGAAAGGGTGTGTCTATAGTCTACTGCAGTAGTGGTGGCAGTAGTGACCAAACCAGAGATAAAGTTGCCTTTCTTTTTCATTCACGAGATAACTTTGAGGATGTGGATTTATCTTTCCTAACACTCTTGTTGGTTTTCCCTGTATTATTATTTCTATTTTGTTTTCCTGAAAAACTTGGGTATGCTTTGTGAATTCAACTAAAACTTCACTCACTTGATTGATTTCTTAAAGTAAAACTGCCCTGCTCGAGCACAAGCTCTGTCAAACAAGAGAGACAAGGGGAGGTCCTCAAAGATGGGGAATCCAGGGTCCTGAAGCAACATCAACTTTAGAAGCTAATGTTGTTTGGGTCTCCATTCCTTTTACAAAATAATTTTTACTCCACTAATTTTTATTAAGATTTAACAAAAGGTATTGGTTTGCTTGCTTTTGGGTTGAAATTTTAATAAAACTTGTTTTAGAATAGTATTACTCTGCTGTCTGCTCTCTGTAGGGTTGGAATGGTTTGATTTCCCTTACTTAATCTCAATACAAACATTCATCAGCATATGAACTATCTGATATGTAGCAGATACTGAGAAAGTAACAGGTAGCGCCTATTTTCTGCACCAGAGCAAAACTTCTCAACTCTCCTTCTTACTGCTCCACTTGTCTTCTTTTAACTTTCTAGAAAACATCAGTTAGACAGATCTTTTCAGAATCATGCAGAAGTTTCAAACTTGAGGCACTAATCTCCTGCACAGAGACTGATTTTGAAATAGTTCTCTGCAGGCACTCTCATTTCTAGTAAAAGCAATCCAAACATCGCTTTCCTACTCTGCACTTTCATGGAAAGCTTTCCTCCTACCAAGGGCTCATGTCCACACATTAATGTTATCCATCTTTCCTAAACCACAGCATGATGTGAAACACCTAACAAGAAACTCTTTGATCCTTCTGGTAGAAACCACCTTGCAGTCCTCGGGATCCCTGACAAGGTAGTTCATTTGGACCAGTTATATGGCAGTGTCCATTTTGATGAACTTCCACAGGTACCTGTGATTAGCTATTTAGGCTCCTCCTAAATACATAGCTGTGCCCCATTGGGGCCTTCTGTGATACCATAGACTGAAGATAGCCTGGCCCATATGATCTTAAAAGATTTCCATTCTTCCTTCCTTCCTTTTTTGTTCTTGTTTTTTGTTTTGTTTTGGGGGGGCATCACTGCCCTCTGGTGGTCATGGGAGCTACCCAGTACTGCTCCTGAGAGCCGCCGCTGGATTTGAACTGCCAAGCCAATGGGCCGCAGTCCTACACTCAACCACTTACGCCACCGGGGCTCAGCCCCTCTTCCTTCCTTTTTTTAAAAAATCATTTTATTAGGGCCTCTTACAACTCTTATCACAATGCACACATGTATCCACTGTGTCAAGCACTTTGTCCATTTGTTGCCATCATCATTCTCAAAACATTTTCCTTCTACTTGAGCCCTTGGTATCAGCTTCTCATTTTCCTCCTCCCTCCCTCCCCCTCCCTCATGAACACTTGATAGTTCATTAATTTTCTTCATGCCTTACTGTCTGAGATTTTTATTAACATTGTGATTCCTTCTGTACCACAATTAGAAATGAGGTTATGGGAATCCATCAACTGAGTCCACAGGAACACATTGTTAGCACATTGTGATGAGGGTTTGCAATCTGGCAATCATCCCTTTTCCAGTTGTCAGAGTTCCTAATTCTCCATGGGTTTCTAAACTTCTCTTCCCAACAAGAAACAACTCCAAGTCCCAAACAAGCAGAGGGCACCAACAGGAGTGTTCATAGGTCTCATCTTGCCTCAAACTGGTAACTAGCCAGCATTTTATGATACATGAAATTTGCAGTTTCCCAGGTAAATCTGAGTCAATTTGGTACCAAAGGCATTGCTTGATCCTCTCTCTGACTACCTTACGTGAAAATGAATTTAAAAGACCATATGAAAGCAAATCTCTTACTACATCAATTCTGAATGAAAAAGGGAGCACATTTATGTCAATATAACAGAAAATAAATTTGAAGAACTCTATTTTTAATGTTAAGTGAACTCTTTTTTCTCACTTCCTAGCTCATCTTCCTAGCTCTCACTTCCTAGTCTAGCTCATCTCACTTCTATTACCCTTGAATTAACAAGGCTTGGCCGCCATTGCATTTTCTCTTCCCTCTTCCTGGACCACTCTTCCTGGAGACTTTGGCATGGCTGTCTGACTCTTTCCTGTATACCTCTCAACTCCATGACATTCACCTAACTGCTCCAGCTAAAGCAGTGAATAGCATTGCTTTCCCCATTCCACAAGGTACCTATGGCAACATTTGAAGATATTTTGGGTTTTCACAAATGGGAGGTGGGTGGGGGAAGAAATGCTAATGATTTCTAATGACTAGGGGGCAGGAATGTAGCTCAACATGCTACCATAAAGAGCACAGCCCCCTAAGGCACAGAATATCTTTAAGTAGACCTAAATCTAAAGCGCCTCTTACTATCCCACTGAACAGCACTATCGGCCCTGCAGTGTTTAATTATGGAACATTATCTGCTTTTTGCATTTTTATTCACTACCTAGATCTCCCAAGAGAGGAGACCGTAGCTTCTTGATGTTTACTAAATATTTGCTTGATGAATATATTAGTGAATGATAAAATAAGTACACAAAGAACATGCCAAATAAACCAAAGATATTTGTCCCTTAGGGAGTAGATCCAGATGAGTTCCATGATTTCATTGAAAGACCTTCAGCAATGCATCACTTAGTCTTTCACCCCCATGTGTGTTGAATCCTCCATGGAGAATATCCCATACTCGAGAAGGGTCAGCACTCACATCTTCTTCATTCTTAGCCCCGAGCTACACCTAGGAGCCACGCCTCAGAATCCTGAGGCTACAGAAAGTCCCGAGTCACCTTTCACTTATTGTGGGAGCTCCCTGCATGATTAGTGCTATTAGTAACTGACCTACTTTTCGTTCGCAGAGCAATAGTGCCTAACAGGAAAGAAAAGGTCCGCAGATGCTGCATTATTTTCTTCAGCTCATACCCTTCCCTTGACCTTGCACTTCACAATTGATTCTGACTCATGATAACTCTGTGTGTGTGTGTGTGTGTGTGTGTGTGAATAGCACTGTATTTCATGCTACAATACACAGGTTTCCAATGGTTTATTTTTTTTTTCAGAGGAACATTGTCTGGCTTGTCATGTGAAGTGCTGCCCCCTTTGACTAGCCGCCAAACAGCACACTCACCATTGACCCCTACCAGGAACTCTCATCCTAGCTCATAATCCCTCATCACTCATTCCCTGTCGCTGAGTCAATTCTGAGTTACAGGACAAGGAAGAACTGCCCTTGTGGGTTTCTGAGGCTGTAACGTTTGACAGAAGTAGAAAGCCTTGTCTTTCTCCCATTGTATGGCTAGCGGTTTTGAACTGTTGACCTTGTGATTAGCAGGTCCACTTGGATCCATGAGGCCAGACACTAAACAAACACAGTGAAAGCCATGCTATTTATACATTCTGTGTAGGTATTCATTTATTGGGTCATGCACTTTGAGTAGCTAGCTTATGTGTCAGGTGCTGGACATGCAGTGGCAAGTAAACAAATCAACTCTCTGCCCTTTTGACATGGACTGTCATATGCTAGTTGTTCCAGTGGCTATTGACTCGACCTCACCTGTGCAGGACAGCTCCACTCCGTCTACTCACCACAGGGGTGCCATGGTGGTGACCTTTTCAAAACAGTCCGAGGTCTTGCTTCTGAAGCACCACGAGGTGGGTTTGAACTGCCATTCTTTGGGCTAGCAGCCCAGTGCTTAACTCATTGGAACCACCCAAGGACTCCCATTAAAACGTCTTTTGCAGGGTCATTTCTTTCAACCAGGGACTCAAAATGAAGAGTCCAAGTTAATGAATTTAGAACTTTACCTGCAATGCTATTTTCTTATTCTGTATCTTCCTCAGGGCTTTAGCTCACTGTTAGACCTTACCGTCATTAAATGAGTGACTTATCACGCTATAGAAAAGTAATTATTTAATTTTAAGATAGAGATTCAAATACACTTAAATATGAATGCAAATAGGGTACTACTGCCAAAAGGAAATACAATCTGAAGTTCAGATGAAGAAACATAGTGAATTTCATCATATAGAGGACAATCATAAACTCTACATTTTCCCTCTACAATTTTGTCTTTCTATATAAGCATAAAATGTGTGCTCGCTGTATGTATAATGCATGTATAGTGAAATGTAATGTTGTAAATCAATGCAAATAGCTAATTTTCCCAGATGATTTTATATTATAAATTTTAAATAAATTGCTTTATATTATCCATAGGAAATTGTTTTATTTTGAATTGTAGCACTAAAATCATATTCTTTCTTATGACTTAATTCTTCAGTTCTTTTAAAAATGTTAGTCTTAATAGTTTCAGAAATCCTTCTATTGATTTGGAAAAAAAATTATCATGATTATTGATATTATTCATGGGTAAGGAATTTTCCTATAAATGGTATCTTGATAGTTGTTGTACATGTAATGCAATTACTGGCAGTAGAGAAACTCAGCAAATATGACCAGGTATTGCAGAAGAGACAGCTTCAATTTTCCAGAAGAATCACTGAATGGAGAAAGTAGCAGGCTAATGTGTAGCAATCCAAAAGAAAATTTAACTCTGTAAAAACCAATAAACTAAGCCCAATGTCATCAAGTTGACTCTGACTTCTAATGGCCCTTTAGAGGAGGGTAGAACTGCCACATAGAACTTCCAAGACTATATTCTTTATGGAAGCAGACTGTCTTTCTTCAGAGCAGCAGCTGGTGACTCAAAGATAGTGAGTGAATGATAAGCGATTATGGACACCCTTCCACCAATCTTTCAATCATCAGCTAAGAGTTTTCAATGTTAAGACACCAGGACTCCTAATTCATACTGAAGAGGTCCTTGTGAAGATCGAAGTTGTCTTAGTAGGGTCATATAGTCGTGGTGACATTTGTGGCTAAAAGTTCAGGTGTTAGGTGAAGCAAAAGATTGTTGAAAGAGAATGATTGTTATTGAAGTTTCAACAGAAATTACTGTGGTTGGAGGTCAAGTAGAAATGTTTGTGGCAGCAATTGTAGATGTGGATGAAGGGATGGTAAATTACTGATTATTGATTACGTTTGCTAAGATTATGTGGTATTAGTATTTGTTCACTGAATGAAAGAGGTAGCCATTGTTGCTCCTGTGAAGATGAGAGTGTTAACCTCTCATCTGAAACCTGCATTGTAGGGGTTATCGATTCCATCGTCATGTTGCTTTACAGTTGTTGTGGCTGCAATTGAAATCAGAGATTTGGCTGTTCTAGTGGTAGCAGTTGTAGTTGTAGATTCTGTTGAAACAGCAATAGTGTGGCTACAAGTCCAGTTAAAAGCTATCATACTGTAGTTTTCTTCACAGTGGAACTTGTAGGTTTTGTTGCAGTGGAAATCTTAGAAGTTGCGGTTGTAGATTTTGTTGAAGTAGAGCCACTGGTGGTTGGAGGTGGAGTTGAAGCTCCAGGTATCGTTGGTGTGCTGGCAGAAGCTGTTGTACTTGTCAAGTCTGTGCGAGTGCCACTAGTTGTGCCTGTAGGTCCAATAGAAGTTGTCTTTCCTTTCATCGAAGCAGTGGTGCTCACTGTCGGTTGAGAAGTCGTGGATGTTTTGCCGGGAATGATTACCACAGGCTTTCCATTGCCTTCAGGTAGTTGGATAACAATGCCTCCATAACTCCCTCGGTTGTTCACCAGACACACTGTGAGCACTCCCAGTGCTGATGTTATCACGCAGGCCAGGAAACAAGCCAGGAAGACTTTACACAGAGACCAGCAGCTGGAACAATTTCCCTTTACCTAAGGAAAGAGTGTAAGTTAAAGTATCCGTTAAAAAAGCATTTTAATGCCTGTGGTTGTTAATCTATTTTCACATTTTTAATAAGCTATTGTATTAACCTAAGGGGCTACATGTTGGGCCGCAAACAACAAGGTTATCCTCCTCAGGGATAAGAAGAGACCTTCTACCCCCCTAAAGAGTTACAGTCTAGGAAACCCACCAGGGCGGTTCGAGTCTCTCTCCCATAGAATTGCTGTGAGTCAGAAGTGACTCCATGGCAGTTTGGGTTGGTGTTGTATTAACATGATTGGAATCACCAAATGTCTTTGGATCCATTGAGGCTTACTAACCAGATTTTTCTATCCAATTCAAACTGATGGTCTTCTGCTTTCCCCTAAACCTTTCTCCCTTTCTTTATTTCTTTCATTCTTTCTTTTTTAGATGCTACTAAGTCTTCTCCAACCCATAGTGGCTTAAGGTGTAGCAGAAAGAAATGTTACGGCCCTCGCACTTGCCCCTGTATGTGAGCCCATTGTTGCAGCCACTGTGCCAAAAACTGTCTCCAGATATCTTATCTTCTCAATATTTTTTCATGATGGATGGAGGTCTTTTGGGCTTTGGACATTTGCAGAAGAGCACTTTAATGAAAAATCATCTTTCATACACCTGTTCCTACACCGCATGTTCTATTACCCCAATTTTCCAAGAAAAAAAATTGATACACTGTGTCTTCCGAATGTACCACCTCCAGGAACCCTTCCTCATCCCCCCCCCCATCACCCTGACTTTCAGCTCTCCGGTTCAGTGGGCCTCACAACAGCCGTTGGCTTGTAGCACCGCAAGCGAGCATTCCTTGCTTCGTTCACATCAGTCCTCATCCAGCTTTTTGATCATGGTTCATTATGTCTATAATAACATTGGCGAGTCCCTGATATCTCTTATATATCCCTCTGCATCTTCTGATTGCAGGCCAATGCATAAAGTGGGACGAAGTAAGTGGAGTGCTGATGGCATAATGAGTTACACATCAGGCTGCTAAATGTGGTCAGGTCGGTAGTTCCTGCCCATAGCAACCCTGCCCACCACAGAGCAGAAGGCTGGGAAGAGCTGCTGTGCCAACCTTACCTGTCCATTGGACAGCGGTGCGTGTGGGCATCCGGAGCATGCAATCATGTCTGGGCTCGCACAAATGCCAGGTGCATTGCAGCAAACGTCTCCTGGTATGTCATTTGAGGGTGAACACCATCGGGCTGAGTTAGAGGCCTCCTGGTCACTTGGACACGGGAATGGCTGCAGAGAAGAAGTGTAAATGAATAGAAGTTGAATAGTCGTGGTGCTGCAATTATAAAACAAAGCGTGATTCAAAATAAAACATCATTGTGACCAACATAATTTTTTCAATTTAAATTTTATTGACATATCATTCACACATGATAGAGTTCAAAAGTTTAAACATATTGAAAAGCGCAATCATCACAATTAATTTTTGAACATTTTCTTCTTCCTTGTTGTATTCATTATTATTAACTCCTCATTTCCCCCTCATCTCCCCTGCCATATCTTGAAGGAACTATTAATCCAGTGACTATCTCTGTAAATTCATGTATTCTAGATTCCACATAGAGAAAAATATACAAAAACAAGGAAAAACGATACAGTACAATAATACAATTGAACATAGAAAAACTTCATTTGAAAAGAGAACAGAAAATTATAAAACCTAGAAGAAAAATTTAAATGGACCAGAAAAAGAGAACAAATGATGAGGTGTTAAATTTTAAACCAACTATATCTGCTTTTGTCCACTTTCCAACATACTGTCAATAGCAAAGCTGGACTGAGCCCCAGTGATGTAGTGGTTGTGCATGGGATGGCAGCCCACTGGGCTGGCAGTCCAAATCCAGCAGCTCTCCAGGAGCAAGACTGGGCCTCCTACTCCCACCAGAGGACAGTGATGCCCCCCAAAAAATAAAGCTATTCAAATTCCTATTCAATGGTCAGAAAGGAATTCACTGGAACCTTAATCCAAGTGCGGACTCTAAAAACAGATTTTGAGCTTCCACTGTCATCCACAGCCTTCTGCAAACTGGGTGCTTGAAATTAGAGAAATCTTTATGGGAGTAGAAAGTTTCACCTTTCTTCCTCAAAGCAGAGGGTAGTTTCAAACTGCTGACCGTACTACAGTTAGCAGCCTGATATGTAACCCATTATACCACCAGAACTCCAATTGCTTAGTCCTACTTAATGCATTGGGCTGCAATCAGAAAAGTCCCCAGTTCAAAGACTGTTTGATGGCCAACCAATGGGTGAATTGCCTTAAGATTGTGAAATAACTGTATTTCATATTGAGAGTTGTTGTTCAAACAAAACACAAGATGGCTTTGCAATTAAGTGGAGATAAGATGAAATATTACTGACCCTTAAGATGTATGCATGCAATCAAAGAACTAAAGCTCTATGTTTTATTAGCAAGAAATCACTGGAACTTCTCTAGGCAAATTTGAGGAAATATGCCCTGACCCTTCACTAACACCCTTGCTTTCTACCCTAAGAGTAGATTCTGTTGTTTTCATTAATGTCCAGTTTGCCTGAGGCAGATGAACTTGAGCATGTTAATGCACTGTGTAAAGGGGGTAAAACTCAGACACTTGGCCTGTTTGTCAGAATCTCCTAACCCTGTTGGAACCCCACCCCCATCCAAGAGGGAATGATGGGCCATTTACACCTGGAGGATGGAAAGCCTGTTGAAGCTAGCTTGGGAGTAAGACTTAAGTCCGGGCTCTTGTTTTTACGGTTTTATGCTTTGACTATCTTGTTCCAGGAGGAATCTCTATATAAGGCTGAAAATACTGGCGTGCTATGAATGCACTTTTACCAGGTTGTTGTTGCTGCTGTTGTTGCTGCTGGGTGTCTTTCAAGCTTCTGTCTCATTGTGACCCCGTGTTCCACAGAAGAAACACTGCCCAGCCCTGCGCCTTCTTCACAATGGTTCTTATATTTGAATGCATTGTTGCTGCCATCGTGTCAATCCATCTTGCAAAAGGTCTTGGTTATTTTCACCGCCCTTCTGCTTTACCAAGCGTCCTGTCCTTCCTCAGGGACTTATCTCTTCTGATAAAGTCTTCCTCGTTTTCGCTGCTCCTCTATTTTATCAGCATGACGTCTTCTGAAGTGGACAGTCTAGTCCTTCTTCGTCGTCTGGTCTTGGTTTGGAAGCTTTGCCGAAACCTGTTCACTCTGAAATGCCAATGATAGAGCTCCCAGCATCATAGCTAGGGCAGTACCACAGACAGGTGGTGAATCAGACCGTGAGGGTGAGTCATAATGTCCATAGGCAACTGATGGACATTAGCTAAATGAGAATTTATGAAAGCCTGTCCTATGGGCTTTTTATCTTAATTTTATAAAGATTAATTTAAGATCTGCTGTATTCCTAAGCTATATATACAATATGAATTGCAATCTTTCTATAATTTTAAATTTTTATTATTGAATAGGTCCTTCAGTGAAAAACATTCTACAACTATGCCTGCATATCCCTCATAGAGTGAAATTTGCATTCAGTATCCAGACACATGCCATAAAAGTAGCTTACGATACTATGTATAAATATCTTCAAGTTTGTCATCATCCAAAGAAACAATTCAAGGGATTCCCCGCCCCTTCTAGGTATTTGTTAGAAGGGTTTAATTTCCTCCTGCATATTTGGTCAAGTCCGATTAAAGTCCTCTGATGAAGGTCCCATCAAAGAATGAAAGGCTCAGAAGTAATAAACAGAATGCTTTCAGATTTTTTATGTCTCAAAAGTACAAACCCTCTCCCTTTTAATGTCTCCCGAGATTCTTTCATTCAAATAACACTTAGTATGCAATGTTCTTTTGTTGGTCTCTGAGTTGATTACTATGACACAGTAGGTAAGCATTAAACTTCTAACAAAAAGATCAATCATTTGAACCCACCCACAGAAAGAAACGTATGGCAACCTTTCAGAAAGATTACATAGTCTGAGAATCCATTGGAATTCTACCCACTCCTATAACATTTTTTGAATGTGAATCACGTCGATGCCAGTGGGTTAGGTTGGGTTTTATTACCGTAGCTCCAATTTACAAAGGAAAATGTTTTTTTAAATACTCTTCATTTCTATGAATTTTCTATTAATCTTAATTTCAGCAATTGACATCTTTTGTTCTGATGGCGTAGGTTTTTGACTCAGAAGCATTTCTCAGGAGTCAAGTCCAAGTCATAAGGTCTCTGTAGATCAGAGCATCGCTTCCCCAGGGAAGACTGCCAACTCTACCTGCATAGCCACTGGACGGTCCACACCTCTGGCCTTCTTAACCAGTCTGCCACCAGTGCCTCTGAAATATAGTCAGATCCACAATGGGCACTTATGCAGTTAAGGGGTGGCTCCTGGCTTAGAAGGATTTTTTACAAATGGGCAAAAATGTCTTTTACTTATACAAGAAGCAGTAGTTCAAAGTACTACTTTTATCTCTGAAGTTACAATCTGAGATTGCCATTTGATTTCAACTGTGTTTCGTAATTTGAGTTTCGGCAGGTCTAGAAATTACATAAAAACCTAGGCATCAACTTGTAAAGGCATAACTTGGTAGGTAAATCAATAACATTATTGGGATTCGCATCTGCATGCTAATGAATATAGGAAGTTAAATGGATTAATTTACATCTCATCTGGTCATAGGAGCTCTAGTGCTCTATATTGGTTAATGTTTAAAATAAAAATATAGAAAATAAAGCGTGAGAAGTTG
Organism: Nesogale talazaci; assembly: GCA_004026705.1. Classification (NCBI taxonomy): domain Eukaryota; kingdom Metazoa; phylum Chordata; class Mammalia; order Afrosoricida; family Tenrecidae; genus Nesogale; species Nesogale talazaci. Next base: position 37,295 of record PVJH01004689.1, read on the forward strand.
AAACAGAAACACAAAGACATGGCTCCTCCCTTTGGGAGAAGGATACAAACCAATGAAAACTTTGACTTCATCACCAAGGCTACATTGCTTTTGAGATGATGAAAAATTGGATGGCCAAAGTATCAAAATAGAGCAACAAACTACTCACTGGTTGGTTTCCAGAGTGTTCTATATTCACTGTGTATTTTCCATGCTTTCTGTCCATGCTTGAGCTTGTACCACTTCACGCTTGACGCCAAGAATGTTTTTCAATACGTTCATCGGCCTTTATATCAGCAAACTTGAGAAATAATTAAAATGACTGGTGCAAAATCAACTGTGATGTGTCAGTGCAGATGTGGATTAAACCAAATAATAAATAATCATTTCCTGAAACAGGGATCCACCTCAGAGGAGGAAGTGAGGTGTTCATCCCAGAAAGACACAAGAATACCACTACCACCTCTGGGAGCTCAGGTGACCACCCTTTCAGACCCTTCTGGACAGAAAGTAGTTTTTTAAATTGTATGTCGTTCTGTCCCAGCCTTTGGACCCCATCCTTTAGAAACTGCTTCTGATTAGGATCAGCACAAGGAAAATTTCAGAGCTCCAATATTTATTTCTTGTTTTCTTTCTACTCACGCCTTCCCTTCTCTGTGGGTGCTACCTCTGAGACACATTAGCCTCTCTGGACAATTTCTAAAGGAACAGTTGCTGTCTTTCTACCAAGACAGATGTGCTTGTCTTTGGGGCAGTCCCGTACTGGTAGTGTCAATATTCTTCACCAACATCGTAGTTTAAATGTATCTATTCTTTGGTCTTCCTTAATCAGTGGCCAATTTTCACATGTGTATGAGGCATTTGACAATACCCTGCTTGAGTCAGGCCTACCTTTGTCTGTAAAGTAACATCCTGGCTTTTCAGCACTGTAAACAGGTCTTTAGCCACAGATTTCCCTAAGGCAATGTTGCTTGCACGAGCAGTGACTGTTAATCCCTATGAGATGAAATCATTGACACCTTTAGTCGTTTCTTCATTAATCATGTCTTCTAGTTGTGAGGGTTTGGCCTCTCTTTACACTGAGTTGTAATCCCTACTGAATCCACAGGCCAGTGGAAGTAGAACACATTTAGATTGTTTTTATGAACAAAGAGCATGAGGCTCTCACATTACCATGGCAGCCTCTCTTATAAAAGACCTATGTTCTGGGCAGAGAGTCAAAAAGGAATCTGAAGTCTTGCAAAAAGAGCTAAGAAATCTGTTCTTTATGGAGAAAGGGGAGGGATTCTATCCTTCAGGCATCAAATAGGTGAATTCTACCCTTGTCTCAAAGTCAAATGGATTTTATGTGAATCATGTGACTAAAAAATATCTTTCCTGAAATCTCACTATGTTTGTATTAATATTTCTTTAATCTGTTGGTAATCAGAAAGTCAGGATGCCGCTGGTCTGGTCTTGCAACCCTGTGGTCTTGAACAAAATAGAAAATAATTTTCCAAAATTCCCTATCCCAATGATTATCAAACATGTAGGAGTAATTATCAAATGTAAAATTTTAAATTACAAAGGAAATGGGCTACAAATTTAATTTTTATGGTATCATAAAACTATCAGAATGATCTTCATGGTGATTTTTTACTAAACTGAGCCAATACCTATAGCAGGTGTTCCTCCATCAATTTAAAAGTAATTAAAGAGCATTTAAGTAATATGATGGGATTATAATAATTAACCCTACTTAAAATAGAAACTTCAGGAGGAAAAACATGTTTTGATGATACCAATGAATTTCCTAGTTGAAGATTTAAAATCTACTTGCAGATTTTGAATATATTTATCTTGACAGAAGATGGTCTTACATTAATTTATCCCATCTGTTTATACAACATCTAGCATGTCTCAATCTTGGATACCTAGACTGAAGTAACGGAGAATGTCAAGACTTCGGCTTAAAATCTGTTTAATACTTCCTCAGCATCTGGCTTTTAATTTAAACTTTCAATTTCATTTAAAACACTAAAAATGTTTTGTCTAATCTGGCATAGTGTGTCAGCTACTGAAGGGTAACATTCAAACTGCCAGTCACCTTGAGGAAGAAAGACAAGGCTATCTGCACCTGTAAAGAAACCCAAAAGAGCAGTGATAGTCCATCTTCTAGGGTGGTGATGAGTCAGAATCAACTCAATAGCTTGGTTTGGGGTTTCAATCAAACAAAATATTCTTCATCATATATCTAAAGATATGTATTATTTGGGGGGAAGATAGATTTTTCTATGTCTGTAAAGAGTTACAGTCTCAGAAGCCCACAGGATCAGTTCTACTCTGTCCCATAGAGCTACCATAAGTTGGTATCCACACAATGGCAGTGAGTTGAGTACATCGTTTGTTTCAAAGGAGTTTTTAAGGTGTTGACAAACAAACATTTTGAAGACCGAGATGTGCCAACTCAGGCCATGGTATTTTCAGAATATGTGAAAGTTGGGCAGTAATGCGTTTGAAGGACAGTGTGGGTGAAGAATATTGCCAGTACCAGGAACTGATAGAGCAAAGAAATCTGTCTTGGAGAAGCAAAACCAGAATGCTTCATGGAATCCAGAATGGTAAGAATTCTCACATACTTTGGTCATGCCATTGTGAAGGTCCAGTCCCCGGGAAGAAACATCATGCTCGGTAGAGTCAAAGAAAAGCTGGAAGACCTTCAAAGAGATGAATTGACGCAGGAGCTGCAGAAATATGCTCCAATATAGCTAGTGGAATGAAGGAGGATGGAACAAGTCTGTGGAAATGGCCGTAAGGCCATATCTTCAGTAGGGGGGAGAACCCATCAACACACCAACTCTAGGTTGGTTTCCATAAGACCCAGATCAGACATATCCAATCATCCAACTTTCCTCTTCAGCCAGGAGTCAAGTCTCTCTCTCTGGTCCTCAGACTCTTGGCTCTGTGGTCTACATCTTATTTGCCTGGCCCCACCCGATCATTTGGTGAGAATTTTAGAAAAATGGATAGAAGATACCTGCATGAAACAGAGAACCAACAGAAAGGTTTGAGGAGCTGACCTCAATCCCAACTATGTGGACAGCCCCCTTTCTCCACAGAAGAATTCTCTTCAGAGAACAGCACTGAAGTTACAGCTCAGGGAGAGGGCCATGTCTCCATGTCTGATCAGAGAACACAGGATCAAATGAAAGGGAAGAAGAGAGAGTGGAGTACGTGCTGGCCCACCAAGCCCCAAGGATGATCTTCCTGCTCAGAGCAGCCAACGAACAGATAGGACCATAGGGCCAACCCCACCAGGAGACGGGACATCCCTCATGTTGGCCATATAGGGCACAACGCTGGAAACACAATGTGGGAATTATGGCCAATCTAACACCAACACACCGAGGTGAAACACTAACAGATGTGCAACAGAACAACAAGGGGAGCAGAGCAACGAAGTCCCCAGGGAATACCAAAAAAAGACTTTGAGGTCAGGGCATGGTACCCCATCAGATTCATCTGCTTTGACTTGTTTTTTACACCTATTAATTATTATGTCTGCAGGTCTATCTAGATAAAGTAAGTGAGATAAACAATCTGGAGGAGAAAACAGCAGGACCAATAGTTCTGGGGGTGGGGGGCTATGGAGAGAGGGAGACAGGGGAAAAGAAGTGGGTGCAAACAAAGCCATGGACAAGAGAACAATGAGCGATCTCAAATCCATGACGAGATGGGTGTAGGAGGCCTAGAAGGGCTTGATCAAGGGCAGTGTAATTGAGGGAATTACTGATACCAAATGAAGGCTGAATGTGATAGTGAGACAAGAGGGAAATTAAGGGAAACAGAGGAAGGAACTAGAAGGCAAAGGGAATTTACAGAGAAAGGAACTAGAAGGCAAAGGCCATTTATATATGTCTAAATGCAGTCATGTACATAGGCAAATATATTTACATATGATGATGGGGAAATAGATCAATGTACATATATTTATAGGTTTAGTATTAAAGTAGCAGATGGACAGTGGGCTTCTCTTCAAGTACTCCATAATCAATGCCCTAGAGAATCCTGAGGAGCACTTCTGCTCTGTTCTACTGGGTTCATATGAGTCAGAATGATCTCCGTGGCAGAGGGTTGCTTCATGTTTAAGGAGTCTTGGTGGAGCAGTAGGTTAAGTGTAGACCAGGTAACTGAAAGGTACATAGTTAAAATCCACTAGTCACTCCACAGGAACAAGATGAAGTAGTATTCTTCCAGAAGGATTTACTGCTTTGAAATTCCTACTTGGAGGTTCTACTCTTTCCTGCAGGGTCACTATGAATCAGAATCAACTTCAGAGCAGTGGACTCACTGTTGGAAAGCTGTTTCTACAATTAAGCCAAAATCTTCCATTTCTTCCATCTGACCTCTATTCTGGAGACATCAAAAATTAGCTCTTATTTTTTTCAAAATATTTGTCTATGATCCCTTATACACAATTTCAAAACCTGAAAAGGATTTGAAAGCTCTCATTTAGCTATGCTTGACACATAATTATTTAGCAGCAAAGCATAGCCCAAACTCATAAGGCTGTTTTGGTTTTTTGGGGGAGGGGGCATCACTCCCCTCTGGTGGGAGTGGGAGACCCAGCCTTGCTCCTGGAGAGCTGCTGCTGGATTTGAACCACCAAGCCAGTGGGCTGCAGTCCCACATTCAACCATTATACCACCGGGGTTCAGTCCCCATAAGGCTGTTTTTATTCTTTTAAATTAATTGAGCCCAATAATTCAGCTGGGATCAAGTTGAATGGATTTGGGTTTGGGTTTGTTCCTATGTTGAAAGACAGAAATAGTAATGCTTCTTGTAGGTTGTAACTACAGAGCCTGCGTGGACTCGATATAATTATAGCATATGTGTTGTTGTTGTTGTTGTTGTTGTTGTTGTGTTAGGTGCCATCAAGTCCACTCTGACCTGTAGTGACCATGTGCACCACAGAAGGCAGCACTACCCAGCTCCACGCCATTCTCACAACTGCTCCCATGCTTAAGCCCATTGTTGCAGGCACCGTGCCAATGGAGCGCCTCGAGGGCCTTGTTCCCCTTCGCTGCCCCTCTACCCTACCTAACAGATGTCCTTCTCCTGACAACATGTTCAAAGGAGGTAAGGCAATGTCTCTTCCTGCCAACCTCGCCTCTAAGCTTCACTTTGGTCATATTTCTTCCAAAACATATCAGTTTATCTTTTCAGAAGTCCATGGTACTTCCAATAATTCTCACCAGCATCACAATTTAAATGCACCAATTGTTCTTTGGATGACCGTTTTCAAGGTCCAACTTTTGCGTACAAATGAGGCAATTGAAATATATGGCTCAGGTCAGGGGCATCTTAGTCCTCAAAATAGCATCTGTGTTTTTCAATACCCTGAAGAGGTCTTGTGCAGCAGATTTATCCAATGCGATATGTCTTTTGATCTCTTAACTGCTGCTTTCATGAACATTCATTGGGAATCTAAGGAAGGCAAAATTCTTGAAAACTTTAACCTTTTCTCCATCACGAGTGTGTCAGTCAAGGTAGACTAGAGAAACAAATGCATAAACACGCATATGGATATAAGGGAACGTTTTATATCAAGAGGAATGGAACATTGAGAAAGCAACCCAATCCAGTCTAGTCCAAGGTCATAAGTCCAATATTAGCCCATATGTTCTATACCAGTCTATAAAGTTTCCTTCCAACTCACGAAGCACATGTAATGACACCTGGACAATCACAGGCCAGTGGGTTCAGAGTATACAGTGGCATTAGAAGCACCCTGGTGCTGGCAGAGTTCTCCCCATGGCCCCTCGTTTCCAGGGCTCAGGGTCCATCAGCAGTATCCATTGGCAGTAGAAGCATCTCAGTGCTGATAGGAGTCTCCAGGTGACTTCTCCAGCCCCAGATGTTTGGTTCCACCAGGATAAACCCATGTGACTTCTCCTTCAGGTCCTCCAGTTTCCAGGAATCAGGATCGATCAACATGTTGTCATCTCACCTTGTCAGAAGTTTATCTCTCTCCTCCATGGGGGAAATATCATGAGATTTCCCAGAATTCTCACAGAAAGCCATGCCCACACAGAGATTTTATTGGCTATCTCCAAATTTACAGGCTAGCCTCCACCCCTATACTCCCAATCATGAACTAACACCAAAGTACATGACTGCCACAACAAGGTTAGCTATTTGCACAATTTTGAGCAATTTGGTCTTCTCTACAGTAAGTTGTGATCTGGGGCTGAGACTGGGGCTGTAGTGGTTGTGTGCAGGACTGTGGCCCACTGGGATGAAGGTTCAATTCCACTAGCGACTCCACAGGAGCAAAGGCTGGGCCTCCTACTCCCACCACCAGAGGGCAGTGATGCCCAAAAACAAAAGCAAAGACAAACAGTAAGTTGTAATCTGTACTTGACCCTGCAATCCTTGATGTCCATTAGCAAGTGCTTCACGTCCTGCTCACATTCAATAAGCAAGGTTGTATCACTCGTAGATCACACGTCGTTCATAAATCTTCCTCCAGTCCTGGTGCCTCATTCCTCTTTATATAATCCAACTTCGCTGATAATTTTCTCAGTCTACAGACTAAGTATGGTGAGAAAATGCAACTCTGTGGCACACCTTTCCTGATTTTAAGCCATTCAGTATTCCCTCGCCCTGTTCACACAGCATCAAACTGCTAGTTGCAAGGTGGGTGGTTCAAATCCACCAGTCTCTCCTCAGGAACAGCATGAAGTAATGTTCTTTCAGAGGGATTTACAGCATGGGAATCCCTATTGGGCAGTTCTACTCTGCCCTATTCAGACATATGTCCATATTACAATTAAGATATTTCATAAGAATCTGATTTAGGAAACACATCAAACATGAACTTTTTATAAGGAATCTTGTAGAAGTCATAATTGACTCAATGGCAGTGAGTTTAGTAAGTTTTACAATTTTGTTTTGTTTTGTTTTGTTTTGGGGGGGGGGGACATCACTGCTCTCGGTGGTGGGAGTAGGAGGCCCAGCCCCACTGCTGGAATTGAACCTCCGTCCCAGTGGGCCGCAGTCCCGCGCACAACCACTACGCCACCGGGGCTCAGCCCATTTTACAATTTTTTAAAGACAACTTTTCTCTCCTTTTTGACTTGTATTGCTCTGAAAAGTGATTCATAAATATCTTTGATGAATAAAGTGCTCCTTATGAATAGTGTATTTCAAATGTTGACAAGAAACATAAAATAGCTTCAACCAAGCAGGATCATAGCTAATAGTGCTACACTTGGGCACGTCTGACATAAGACTCAGATTAATATAATAGTGCAGATGTTTATGCCAATTTCACTGGGTGTATCACAACGCTCACACACTAATCCTTATGGCACCTACAGGAGTTAAGGATTATTACACCTACTTTCCTGATGAGACATGTAAGTTTTATGACCTTTTATGAATCCAAGATTTGAGTATGTAGGCCTGAGGCTCACCACTTATTTATTAATTGTCCACAGTCATTAGTTAATTGTGTACCTTACTGTGTCATAAGAAGGCTGATGAAGAAAAATGAAAGAAATTTATGGATCGACTTTATGGTGATATTATACAATTGGGAACTAGCTTGTGAAGATATTGGCATCCATCAGTATTAAAAGATATAGCATCTGGAGTCTTAAAGGCTTGACATTAAGTGACCATCTAGCAGGGCAGTAACAGAGCCCACATGGAAGAAGCACACCAACCCATGTGACCACAAGGTGTAAACAGGATCAGGTATTGATCAGAAGACCCAAAACAAACAACCATAATGATGCAAATGAGGAAGGTTGGAATGGAGGCCCCCAAGGCCAAAACCCATCTGTAGAAAATTGAACATCTCCTTAGAAAAGGGTCACAAGAAAGTGACGAGCCAGTTAGGGTCCAGCCTAGCACGATGAAACATACAACTTTCTTTTAGTTCTTTAATGATTTCCACTATCACGACCCCAATTCTACCTTACAAATCTGGCTAGACCAGAGCATGTACACTGGTACAGATATCCCCTAACTTATAATGGAGGGAATGTGGAAAGTAGTATTTCATGGTAGGAAAGCCGCCACTTTGGTAAATTAGAGATAAGGTTTAAGTACATTATCTTTCATTAAATGTCATTTCCACAGATTCTCCCCTTATAGCGATATTACCTTAAAGTGAGCACATGGTTCATTCTGTCTCCCTAAAGAAGCAGACATTCAGATTTGCTCTATCTGTTCTCTCTCATGCCTTACCCCAATAGTAGATGGACATAAGGGGGCTTTATCCCCGAGTCTGCATTTAAAACGTTTGCCATAGCTTGAATTTCTGGTTTGGCTATAGCAATATTGTCATTCACTTTTCCTTGACAGCTTTCAATGTGTAGAAAATAACCATCTTGCCCCTTTCGCTCTTTTTAATTGAATTCATAAAACAAAGGGGTGGGGAGTCCTGGTATGGACACTCTCACCACTGATCCTGAGGGGATCCTCTGTTCCAGATTTCTTGTATTTTTTGGTTGCTATCTGTGCCGGTGTGCATCCTCTAGTCTACCTGGATTTGTGGGGTAGAATTGGGATCGTGATGGTGGAGTGAGGAGGAAGCATTTAAAAACTAAAGGGGAAAAAAATGGAAGGGCTTCCAGGAAGATGGCGACTGAGTAACGCATTCCAGAGGGACTCTGCAGAAATCAGCCCAGAGGAGTAACTAAGAGGGAAATTAAGCACTGCAGGATCACAGGAGGAGCGTCATGAAGACAAATCCTGCTAGACCAGATGGTGTGCACTGGTGCAGATGGGAACCGGAAACATGGGGAATCCAGGACAGAAACCAAAACAGGACCGGTGGTGAGAGTGACCACACCAGGAGGGTGGAGGGAAGGTGGAGTAGAAAAGGGGAACCGATTATAAGGATCTACATATAACCTCCTCCCTGGTGTACAGACAGCAGAGAAATGGGTGAAGGGAGACATGGGACAGTGTAGGATATGACAAAATAATAATTTACAAATTGTCAAGGGTTCATGAGGGAGGGGGCAGCAATGAGGGATGGGAAAAATTGAGGAATTAAGACGAAGGGCTTACATAGAAAGAAAATGTTTTGAAAACGATGGCAACAAATGTATGAATGTGCTTTGCATACAATGGATGGATGGATGGATGGATTGTGATATGAGTTATGAGCCCCAAATAAAATGATTTTTTTAAGCGGGGGGAGTTGTGGAATACAGAAACATTTTCCCCAGGTTGTATCCCCCAAATATATGCTAAATTACGCTGCTGCTAGCTAGCACAGGGGAGGTCAGCTGCTTAGAGATATTCTCCCTGCAGTTATCAGCCATATAAGGCAATCAAACATTATTGTCTTTCTCACTGTAGTGGGGCGCACTTCCTGCTGTTAAGGATAGTGGATTGCTTTCCTGAAGGAGAGCGCAGAATAAGTCAAGGCAACTCAGGGAGGACCAAGGTTAATCTGCCATATTTAATTTAGGGTCCGCCCATCTTGTCACATGTGTAGCCCTAGTCCCTTCTCTTCCTATGCCATGCACACCCGTGTTTCATCCCTTTCCTATGATGCATCTGCCTATTGGGCAGCCCCTTCCTGTGACATATGTGGTTACTGTAACCAGTGGGGCTTGCAGGTCCCCTAAGGATATAGAAGCCTTGGTCAGAAATATATTTGCTCTCCCTCCTTCACTTCCTCCTGCTCTCTGTGCAAGGATGTGACTGCTGAGGTCATGGCTGTCCTGGAGGTGAGCCTGCCATCATAAAATGTGTCTGACTCCTTTATTATGGTCTCTTCTATGGTTTTACTATAATCTTTATATATTATCGTCATATAATTGTGCCAATGGACACTCATGAATGCCAGAGGCTGGTTTCCTCTAACGGGGCCATCTTGCCAGGAATCACTTCCAATAGAGAAAAGATCATTTTAAAATTTTCTATCTCTTTTTTCACTTCTCCTCTCAGTCTACTGAATCCAATATTCATTACCATCATGATAAGGAACATAAGATTCAGAGGAGTTGCTCTAAATCTCAGAGGTTTAGTATTTAAAGTCACATTTGCTTTAAAAGCATCTGCCTGACCTATAATACTATCATGTTTGCATCATCTCTGCACATTCTGTACAACCTCTACTTTGTTCAAATCATTTCACACACATTATCTCACTGGGACTTATGAAAGTCCTGTACACCAAGTTCTGCACTCACCCTGGCGGTCTAGATGAATACTCATGAGATCAAGGTCTCTAGGAAAATTGTCCGTGGTCCTCTGGCATTCTACCTCCAGCATCTTGCATCCAATTTTAGCGGCGTGCTTGCATAGCTCTTCACAAATTACAAGATTATTTTACTCACACTATACTTTGCTGAAACTATAGTTTATGTTTACGTTATATTTTGCTTGCTGGCTGAAAGTCAGGAGGATGGAAGCCCTTACTAAGAAGATCAAGGTTTGCAGCGTTCGGTATGGATTACAATTCAAGATAAAAAAAATCCTTACGACTTGACCGTGATAAATAGAGAAAATATTAAAGCTGTCAAGGATTGTTTCTTGCTTGGATCCACCATCAGTACTTAGGGAAGCAGCAAGGAAGAGATCAAAAGATGCAATGCACCGAGTAAATCTAGTGCACAAAACCTCTTCAGAGGTCAACAAGCAAGGATGTTACTTTGAGGACTACATTGTGCCGGCCCCAAACCTTGGTATTTTTCAATTGCTTCCAATGCAGGTCAAAGTTGGACATTGAATAAGGGAGGCTAAAGAAGAATCAATGCATTTCAATCACAGGGTTGGGGAGGGGGGATGGAAAGTACCATGGACTGCCAAAGGAACGAACGGATCTGTCTTGGGAAAAGCACAGCCAAAGTGCACCTTAGTTGCAAAGATGGCGAGATTGGTATTACACACTTTAGACATGTTCTCAGGAGGGCTCGTCCCTGGAGAAGGACATCACGTTTGGTACAGTGGAGGGGCAGTGAGAAAAAGGAAGGTCCTTGACCAGATGGATTTGGATTGGCCCAGTGGCTGCAACAGTGGGCCAAAATGAGAGAGCAGGTGTGAGGCCTGTGCTGGCCTGGAGGGTGTCTCCTCCCGTGGTACGTAGGGTTGCCGTGAGCCAGACCTGGTTGATGGTAGCTAGCAGCAACTGTGTGAGCGAGGGCACCTGGGTTTCTTTGTGAGGTTATTCATGCAGATGACTTTTGATATTAATCTCTTATTTTAAAAGTTAGGAGAGTTATTTGAGTTCTGAAAGCTCTAGAATTTCCCCCAAAACTCTAGGGATCCTGCACAAGCACAAACTAGATATCAAACTTCCTTTATAAAAATTATTCTGTCACCATGGTTATAATTGCCTATCATTTTTAATGCATTATTAAATTATACTTCCAAGAAAATGCTAATGTTTTAGGTAAAGAAGTACAGAGAATGCATTTGACACTATCCTTGTAACACAATAGCATAAGAATTCTTTTTAGAATTTGTATCTAGTTGTTCCCTTTTGGGGAAGTAGGCATACCTTTTGTGGAAGAATGAGTCAGCATGACTTCTATGATAGTATGAAATGTATTATAATTTTTCTATTACAATAAAAAGTAGCAGTAGCACAGATAAAGTATTGAAATGAAACAACAAGTGCTCACCGAATGGTGTTGAAGAAATTCAATACTTACTACATATTTCCTATATTTGCTCTCCATACTCTCAGGCATCCTATTTCACAATGTTAACTTAGGACCCTTTTCTGTTTTGATCATTACCCTTTATACTTACACATTTGAGTAATATTTTAGTTGAGTAATATTTTAATTGACTGTACATCAGAGCAGGTGTCGATTAAGCGAAACATTAAATGCCACCTTTCCATCAGAAGTAAAGTATTAATTGATTACAACAGGAAACTGTTTATGGGAGTAGAAGGCCCAGTAGTTCTGTCACAGAGCTGCCGGTGGTTTTGAACTGGGGACCATGTGGATTACAGCCCAACATGTAACCACTACTGCACCAGGGCTCCTTTATATATGTTGTTCCTCAGTAATAAGAGAGGAAAACGAACCCTTAGTCACGTTCAAAGTGTGTTCATGAGGAGGAACTTGAAGTCAATGGAAAACTAACACAGCATATGTAGTGTAGGATCCGTGTCATAGCGTGTCATTTTGTTTTTCAGTTCATTGCCCTTTCCATGTTGTCTTGCTGTCTATATTCAAGTAGACATCATAAATAAGCCCTTTGAAAGACAAAGGAAAATAAAGATTGAAATCCCAGAATTGGAAAAGATCCCAGTAGCAAATCTCTTAGTGTTCTCTTCATTAACCCTTGATAAATTATAAATTATAATTTTTATATCTTACACCATCCACTGTCTCCCTTCATCCACTTTTCTGTTCATCTACCTGAGGTTGAGAATGGTGGTGGTGGTATTACATGTTGAGGGAGGGAGGTGGGGGAGAGAGGAACAGAAAAATGAGGAGCTGATACCAGGGTTCAACTTGTAAGAAAATATTTTTTTAAATGGATGGATCATGACAGGAGCTGTAAGAGGCCCTAATAAAATGATTTTTAAGTAAGTAAATAAAGAAAAACAATTTTCAGGGATATATCTACATATACATGTAGATATATGTGTGTGTATCTGGCTCAACAAATAGAAGCCAATGAAGCCCCTGCCTATGTGGCCTCTAGACCAGACCTTAAAAGGGAGGAACCGAAGTTTTATAAAGTTCTCGATAGTCATGAGCATAAAAAATGAATTGAACTAATTAACAAAAAGCCATGTATTATTTCCAGTCAGCCAAATTAGTTGGAATAGAACTTAAACTGAATTTTCACAAGATTATGACTTACTTCATATTTCAAAGGTATACATTATCTTGTATATTCTTTTCTATCTTCTCATCAATAGAAGATCCCCAGGTGTTTAGGGAGGCACTTGGACACCCAGAATTTCAATGGCAAATGCTGTCTGCCTTTGATGCTAGGTGTGACCATTTGACTAAATTCTATCTAAGGGGAGATTAGCCTAAATTATGGAGACATTTGAGAGCTGAGCACTTAAGAGTAGGGGCATGCCTTTTGCCCGGTTCACGCTTTGACAGCTGGAATGCAGATGATATGGTGTGCAATCTCTAGCCATGGCTTTAAGGACAACACCCTGAAGATGACAAAGCAACAGGAGACAAGGAGAGAAGGAAGAAATTCAAGACTGAAAACAGTCCCAGGCTTGGCAAAAGAATCAATAATTTCATTTTGTTTGTCCCTATTCATTTTATTCTCTGCCACTGAAGTTGATTTTATATCCTAATAAAAAATACTGTCCAACTATGAAAGTAAGATACATTTCTCAGCCTGGCACTGGCGCACCATAACCTAGAGTGAAAGGAACTGTGTGCACATTGGACGCCACCTCTTGATGACCTGAGACTGGAGAGAAGCACAGCACCCTGCCACCTGTGCAGAAACTCCAGGGCTCAGAATCCTTATGTCAAACGATATATATAAAACAGAACACTCAAACAATCGCATTATTGTGTAAATTCATGTATTGAAGTGTCCAGATGTTTTGCTTTCCTATTTCAAAAATTCTGGCATTTCACATTCCATAGATTAAAACGTTTGGACTTAATTATTTTAAAAAGTATATGGACATACTTCATTGTACATAAAGGGCTTCAAGAGGTTTGTGGGAATATTCAATTTTCATTCCATTTTTCCACTTTTTGACGCCCTCTTTTTATCAAACTGTCCTATGAAAAGCTCTTTAATGTCAACAAACATTTGAGCCAAATGCATTCATTTTGGTTTGGTTTGGTTCTTTTGTTTTTTGATAGCAGAGTAATTGAGAAATATTTAATATTCAGATATTTAATAGCCAGATTTGTTTGGTTACCTGCTGGCTTTTTTAGAAGGGTTGGTTATTAGTGAATGAACACCACAATTCTCTTAAGTGGCTGGTCAAAATTATGATTATCTTTAATCATTTTATCCATGTCATAAACTTCCATGGGTGAAATTTGACCATATCATCATGATGATAAGGAAACATCTGTGCACTCCTCTTTTTCTCAGTTGCTCTGTTGAAAGCCAGCATGACAGCTCACACTCTCTGCTATTTCGCATTTTTTAAGCAAAGGGATTATTATACACATCATTTTTCATTACATATTTGAAATTGTAATTAACTAGCCAGATGTCAGATTTCAATAACTTAGTATGGTGACTAATATTTCCAATTCCCATATAAACTAAATAATTCATATGGATGGGAATATCATTGTGATCAACTCACAGTATGTACAAAAGAATCTCTCATGAATGGCATTGAAATAATAACAAGGGCAATTATTACCTTGCCAAAAATGAGTATAATGCATCATAGATAATTGCATGTTATGTTAATCTACTCACTGCCATAATTTCAACTGTGATTCCCAGGGAAGCTAAATGACAGTGTAGAACTGCCCCTGGAGGCAGTTACAGAAGTAGAAAGTCTCATCTTTCTCTCTCAAAGTGGTGGGTTTCAAACCTCTGACCTTATGGTTCAAAGCCCACACAGCCCACTGTGACGCCAGGGCCCCTATGAGTCAGAATGAACTGGATGGCAGTGTTTATATTAACACGTATATATTTCAAAAGATAATTTTATTTTTCATAGTTATCATCCTAGTTTCCAGAGGAAAATGTTCTTTCACTAAAGTCAAACAAAGGGGGGTTTATTTAAGGGCAATCCTGGCAGTGTGGTGGATTAGGCATTATCTGTTAACCATAAGACCCCTAGTTCAAACATACTAGTGGTTTATGGGAGAAAGCGGAGGCTTTTTATTCCTGTAAGGATTTGTACAACCTTGAAAATGCTAAATCAGATTGCTCAGAGTCAGAAGCCAGGAAATCTCAGTGGTAGCACTACAGTAAGTTGCACTGATCAAAACAGAAATTGGGTAAAATAAAAATTCAGTCAGCATTCAGTGATTTTCTGATGGTAAATAATTCTGTATGTCTACTCTTTTTGGTTTCTAAATGTGGGATATGCTTTTATTGAGAGATTACTGTATCTTATTTGCTAAACAATATTTAAAAAGAGTTCTTGGACTTTATAAACAATGATTTATTAAGCAGTAATAAATAATGCCAGGCACTATTCTGGGCCCCAGGGATTCAAGCAATTGTGATTAAAGTTGAAAAATATCCTATGATCATAATCCTTTGATCTAGTCTTGTTTGTCAATAGTTGTTGTCAGACGCCTTTGAGTTGGTTTCAACTCATACCAACATTATACAAAAGAGAAGGAGACACTGCTCAGTCATGCACCATTCTCATAACTGCTTTTTGAGTCCATTGTTGGAGCCCCTGTCAATCCATCTTGTTAAGTATCTCCTTATTTTTCCATGAACTTTGACTTTAGCAAGAATGAATGTCTTCCTCTGGAGATTGGTCTCTCCTGATAAGATATCCAAAATGTTTGAGACTAAGTGTCACCATCTCTGAATGTAAGGAACATTTTTGCCTATACTTCTTCCATGATAGATTTGCTTGTTTTTCTGACAGTTGACAGTAAATGCACTATCCTTCACCTACATGCAGCCTTTTAATTCCCAGTGGAATGGAGCACCATTCAAGCATTCTGAACAGAAGAATAGCATCATCTAATTCTGGTTTAGAGAATGAATCCACATCTAATGAAGAGAAGGAAAAAGGTCAAAGGCCTGGAGCACTCTCATGCCAATTACAAATCTTGTGAGAGAAAGGGTAAGGAATCTATTTACCAGGCAATATTTTATATGCTGAAAATCTCAAGACACAAAAAAATGGGTACATTAGATAATATTTTATAATTATCTACTGAGATGTTCTCTTCTATTCAAATATTCTATTCTTAGTCAAATAAAGAGAGAAGGGCCCTCAGGAGAAGCCACGACAGTGGATACCAGCAGAACCACCATTGGGAGGATGGCACACGATGTACTGTGTTGTGCATATTGGGACACCTGCAAGCAACATTCAAATTTTCTAAAGTCTTACATTCTTGTCTGCTGAATTATTGTTGTTAGCTACCATCTAGTCATCAGCCTCCGACTTGCTTGATCCTGTCCTATCCTTGTCATAAACTGTAGATAGAATTATTTTGATCAACAGAGTTCTCCTTGGCATATTTTCAGAATGAGACTGCCAGACCTTTCCTCTTAGTCTTTCTGAGTCTGAAAGTTTCACCGAAGCATAGCAGCATGCAATCCTCCGCTAACAAACCAATCTGTAGCTGAGCTTGAGGTACCCTGCCTGGGAATCGAACTTAGATCTCCAACATGGAAGGTATCAGTTCTTCAGAAAAGTATATTTCAGTCTTTCCATGTGATTGTTGAGTTTTCAAGTTCTCATGGTAAGTCTGCCAAGTTTTGTTTCATGTATTTTCATTTTACTTTAGGAAACTCTGGTAAGAGCCTCTATCATGATGCCCATTGGTCCCACCTTCTGGTATTTAGACCCATGTGTAACTCCGTTTAACTCACTTCTAATAACCACATAGCAAGTTATAAGAAGATGGTGGCATTTCTCTAGTCCTTAAAAAACCTTGTTATGTCCATTTTCTCTTGCTCTTTTACTTGTCTGTGAGAGAAGCCAGCTGCCATTTATGAACTGCCTAATAAAGATGCCTATGTGTCAAGAAAATCAATGTCAGCCACATGAGTAAACTTGAAAGTAAGTCATTGTCTTGAAATGATGATATCCTGGATGGACCACTTTATTGAATTTGTATGAGAGACGCTGAATGAGAATCACCTAACTAAGCCTTGCACCGACTGCTGGACCACAGCAATTGTGAGGTCATACTGCTGGCTGTTGAGCATCAGTCTCTACGACCCGGAGACCAGAAGAACTGGAAGGTCCCCTACTCCTCCTACCATGAGCTCTTAAAGGGATCATATTAGAAGGTCCTATCCAGAGTGGGCGAAAGATGTGGAACACAACTCAAAATCATAAAATAGACCAGGTTTAGTGATTGGGTAGAGACAGGTAGAATGATTACTCACTCTCCGTCTCTAGAAATCAACTCATCCCCATGGATCACTTTTAGTCAAAAAATGGATCCGCAAGGAGAACAATAACATCAGTGAGGTGCACATCCTTTTGGATGATCAACCATTGGAGATCAGCAGCTACCCAAGGATGAAGTTAAGAAGAGTTCTTAAAGGAGGAATGGGAGCAGTCACAGAGCAAGGACTCCTGTGTAGTACGTGTGGCTCCATTCCACAGAGTGCAGTGAAAGGCGTGAAATGAAGGTGTGTAAATTGTTGAAAGGGCTTTGCTCTGTAAGTCTTCACCAAATTCACTATCAAAAAAGTTTTCAAAAGCAAGCAAATAGATAATGATGCTTGCTGTTTTCAACTGCTCAACTTAAGTGTATTTTGTAATGTAGAATTGGATGCCTAAGAAGGATTTTGTATCTGTAGCTTCAATCAACAAATGAAATCAGTCAATTAAAATGGAATTGAAATAAGTATTCAATATCTTTTAAATCATGAAAGAAATGAAAAGAGGAATAAAAAACAGAAGCAATTAGAAAACATGAGATGACACACCTAACTCAGCATTATATTAAATGTCAATGATGTACACATTCCAAATTATAAAGGTAGAGTATATCAAATTAAACCTCAAAAAGTTGAGTCAGATCTCTTAGAGTCAGATCTCCTCAGCAACTCCACAGACCTGCTGACACCTTGATCTTAAAACTTCTGGCCTCTCGAGCTACAGGACTTGAAATTTACAGCACTTTACATCACAGGCAAAAGAGCCTAACTACTTCCATAAAGATTTGAGAAGCCTAGTCCCTCTGAGTCAGAATTGACTTGATGGCAGTGAGTGGAATAAAATGTGTAGTAATTTGTTATGGAAGTAATAGGAAAGTGGCATAAAAGTCAACTAACTTTTGTGTTTACCTATATATGTGTGTATGCATTCATGCAACAAATATTTACTAAGCTAAGTGATGGACTACTAATGCCAATGTAAGTGGCTCAAACTTGCCATGATGGTTCCTTATTTCTAATTAGAATGGCGGATCTTAAAGTATTAATACTAAAACAATCTGCTTTAAAATTAATCCTTCCATTTAAAATAGGGAAAAAAAGGATTTTCTGTCTATGTGAAACATTCCCTTTCCACCAGTTCAAGGATGGGGACCTATATGAAATAGGTCAGACCTCTGCATTCTTCAGAGGTCTGAATAAGACTGACAGTTTTTATAGTATGTCTTGATAACTGATTTGCTCTTTTAATGTGGATTGACTTTGAAAGCATATATTCTCGGCTCAACCCTGATAGATACTGAGTTCTCACTCTGCAAGTTTCCAGAGTTACAGCTCAGTCATCATACACATCTACTTAAACCTCGAAACTCCTAAGCAGAAATTCTAAAAAGAGAATAAGCTAATAATCTCTTATCCTACACACTTATTTTCTTCCTTGGTATATCCCTCAGGTTTTTAATAAGTCCTTCCACTTAAAAGTATTGAAACACATTTATAAGATTGTAACTGGTGATACTAGCCAGTGTGCCAAAATACAGCACAGTGTCATTAAAACTTTTGTGTAAGTTTATTTAACAAGCATTCTATTAAAAAGATTTATAT
Source organism: Nesogale talazaci (assembly GCA_004026705.1). Classification (NCBI taxonomy): domain Eukaryota; kingdom Metazoa; phylum Chordata; class Mammalia; order Afrosoricida; family Tenrecidae; genus Nesogale; species Nesogale talazaci. The sequence continues at coordinate 55,886 of PVJH01004689.1, forward strand.
TAGTCAACATACATCAATAGTGATTTTATTAGAACTTTTTTCTATTCATGTGTTAGAGAAGGCTTTTTAGATAACAAATTAGGTTCATTTTCTATGAGATTTACATGATCAAAAACCAAGAAAACTAGCAAAAATTTTAATTAACTCAGTTCTAGTGATCTAAACATCTAATAGGTGTAGAAGAGAACTGTGTAAAGTTGAGATGGTTTTAATTTTATTACTGATGAAGCATTGGTCATGAGTGATAGTGGGTATTTTTGACATGGTCATGAAGCTCAATGAAGTATTGCTGCTGGTTAAAGAATTACCTATAATACATGTTAGAGATACTAATAGGTTTAGTAAAATAGGTAATAGTGGAAGTAATTAAGTAATGGGGTAATAAATGATGGTAATGCAAAGTTCACTTACTAAAGAACTTTCTTCTAATATGCCTCTGCGTGTACTTGAATCTCAACCTTTCTGTTAGCAACTGACATATAGGTTTGCTCCATGCAGATACTTGATAGTTTAATGTTCAGTTAATTGAACTCAATGAAGTAGTGGTTAATATAAGACAGCTTGAATGCATGAAATGGTGGTAGTTGTATTGTAAAACTTAAATTTAATTGAGTAAGTGATCGTAAGCTCAACTAAAATGCCAGATGTGGCCTCAGTTGGAATGATTTTAACTATGAGGTTTTCTCTGATGTGGTTTAAATCTTGTTGAAGTACTGTTACTTTTTTGGCAGTAGGAGCTAATAAAGTTTAAGTGGCTATAAGTGTGATTCAAATGTTGGTCTTTGCTTTTGAACCTGTACATTAAGTGGTAGTTGTAAATGCTGCCTGAGCGGTAATAATTTTTGTGGCTGTCGATTCAGTGGAATTGGTGGAAGGTCCAGATTCAGTTGTATGAGATTTGGTGCTGCAGTTGTAGGCTCAAAAGTAGAAGATTGAGCTGTTTGATTTGTAGCTTCTGCAGGAGTGGCTATTTCTGTGGTAGTTATACTTTCAGTTGAAGTATCTGTAGTCAATAGAGTTCTAGGGTCAATTAATATACCGGTACTTAAAGACTCACTTGAAGGAAGAATGGTTGTGATGGCAGGGTCAGGAGAAGTGATGGTAGCTGTTGTTGCAGGAATTGGATGCTCTACTCTAGATATTGTTGTGAGTTCTGTTGAAATAGTGTTGTGTGTGGCTTCAGGTGACATGATCAGAGCTGTGGTGGGAAGAGTCTGCTCAAGTAAAGTAGTCTTGTTTGGCATGATGGTTGTCTTCTCTGCTGTAATACGATCAGTTGAAAAAATGACACCCAATTCCATTGTGTTTTCAATTTCAGTCAAAGCAGAGGTGAGGATGACTGCATTTGTAGATTCAGGTGAGCCTTTGGTAGTGGGAGAAATGGTGCAACTGGTAGGCTCAGATGAAGTGGTGGTAGTGGACGTCATTGCACAGGGCCCAGTTGAAGTAGTAGAAACCTCTGTTGGAGTGGATGTCTGAATATGTGATGTACTCAGTTGTGATGTCACTGGAGGTTGAAAAGTAGAAGGAGATGGTGAAGTTGCTCCAGGAATTATGATTACTGGTCTCCTATCATCTGCCTCTCTAATGACCAGGCATACGATGAGTACTCCAATGACTGTGGTTATGACACAGGCTAACAGACAAATAAGGAAGATTTTCCACAGAGAGCAATCGCTGGAGATCCTGGGCACCACCTAAAAAGGAATGAAATAAGAACAGGAAGAAATGAAATAAGCATTTTCAGAAACATGAAGGCATTTCTTTTTGATTGCTTGCAATTGGATGCATCAAAGAAATACATCAAAAATGTATTCTTCACAAAAAATATGGTTGTTGTGTGGGGACACAGACTCAGCTTCAAGTTCATGACCCTCTGCACAACAGAACAAATCACACCCAGGCCTGCACCAGCCTCACACTTGTTACATTTGAGCCAACCATGGCAGCCACTGTGCAATCTTTCTTTCATGATAGACTTTTCCTCTATTTCATAATAAAAGCAAGTTAAAAGTCCACATTTTTAACCTACAACAGAATGCATCTTGTGCTTTGCCTGCACTGGAATAAAGAAACATGTAAGCAACTATCATACTTTTTTTTCCCCCAATGATTTTATTGGAGGTTCTTATAGCTCTCATAACATTCCATACATCATTTGTATCAAGCATATTTGTACACATGTCGCCATATTCATTTCCAAATATTTTCTACTTGAGTCCTTGGTACAAGCTCCTCTTTCCCCCTCCTTTTTGTTATAAATCTTTTTATTGGGGGCTCATACAACTCCCATCACGATCCATACATACATCAATTATATGCAGACCACATTTATACACTTGTTGCCATCATCACCCTCAAAACATCCTCCCTCCCCTTAAGCCCCCAGTACCAGTTCCCTATATTTCCCTTCCCTTCCTCCTCCACCTCCCCCAAGAGCCCTTAATAATTTACAAATTGTTATTTCTTTTGAATATTGTACACTGTACAATGTGTCCCTTCACTTACTTCCCTGTTGTCCATACCCCAGATATCAAATTTTCTTATGATTACGTTTGAACCTTTCAAATTTGTAAGAGATGACTAAAATATTTTTAAGCTCTCAGACATACCCAAAGAGATAGAATGGGAATAAGAAGTTGAACAAAAGTCGAAAATTCAAAATCCTTAAAACAACAACAAAAAAGGCCAAGCTCATTGGTTGACAGAGACTGATGAACACATGAAACTGAGGTCCTAGATCCCATAGCTCCTCGTGCCTGAAAACCTGGCGAGACTGCAGAGCTCAGTGGTTAGCCAAACAGTCCTGCAGTTTCAAGTACAGAAGTACAGAATCCTTGGAATCACCAGTCACATAATATCAAACGGGAAGCATTTTTCAGGGGATAAACTTCAGAGGGGCAGGATGGAAAGGGAGAAAAAATGAATGAGGGCTGAGCCCTGGAGGCATAGTGGTTGTGTGCGAGACTGTGGCCCACTGGGTTGGCGGTTCAAATCCAGCAGCAGCTCTCCAGGAGCAAGACTGGACCTCCCACTCCCACCAGAGGGCAGTGATGCCCCCCCAAAAGAAAAGAAAAAGAAAAGAGGAATGAAGCAGTCAACATGGGAAAGAAGTGCTTTGTGTCCCGTTACATTGAGGAAGTTGCTACCAAGGTTGTGAAATGAAGTGTGTATGGATTGCTGAATGGAAAACCAACACACTCTGTAAATTTTCACTCACCTCACAACATAAACATAAAATCCCTTAAGAAAGACTAGTATACAGATAGGTTGTTCACTCCATTATTTTAAATGAAAATATACCCCAAAATCTCTTGATTAAAATTTCCTCTTTTCTAAACTTGAAATTCTTATTATTATTCAGGCTCCAAGGAATCTTCTCATGAGGAACATTTTTATTAGATTGCAAAATTCTTCTACTAATCTTCGCTTCAACTTAGAATTTGTCAACATGAAGAGTTTCACACAGAACCTGAGAACATTCCAGCTTCTGCCACTTACCATGTGAGTATATTCTCACTTAAAAAAAAAAAAAAAACAAAAACTGTGTGTCCTTTCCAAGTCCCCGTTTCATCAAATGCTTGCAACAAAACCATATGACTTTGGCTCAACTTGATACCATACACCCACCCCCTCATAAAGAGATCACTGAAGATATGGGTGCTACAATAGCAAAGTGCGGTGAATAAACAAGTTGGTGTCCAGTTATCAGAAATAATAGTATCTGGGCCTTAAAGGTTTCTCTTAAAGCAAGCAGCCATCTAAATGAGGTGTCAACAAAATCCACCTCGAAGAACTGCATCAGCCTTTGTGATCCAAGCATGTAAAATTCAAATCAGAAGGAGAAAATGATATCAGAGCTTAAATTGTGAACACTTGCTTTGCCAAAAGCTCTGAATGATAGTGAAAACCCAAAATCAATTTGCAGGATCCACACATGTATCAATCCTCTGGTGAATTCCTTTTGACTGTAGGACCTGGCTATCAGACAGAGAGCACTGGAAAGTCAATTACAGTGGATGTAGTTAGGTTAAAAAGTAACATCATCAGGCTGAGCCCTGGTGGAGTAGTGGTTGTGCGCGGGACTGCGGCCCACTGGGATGGAGGTTCAATTCCAGCAGTGGGGCTGGGCCTCTTACTCCCACCACCGGAGAGCAGTGATGCCCCTCCAAAAAACAAACAAACAGACAAACAAAAAGTAACATCATCATTTAATCTCCCTTTTGACTCATTTTAATTTTAAGTTGTTTCCATTTTTAATATTTTCTGCTCGCTTTGTGATTGATGGTTGTTTTGTTTTGTCTAGTCATTGTTGGGGGTTTGCTGTTTCTGTTGTTGCTGTTTGCTTCTTTTTTGTGTTTTGTATGGTTTTCAGTCTATGGAATCCAGGAGAGGTAGATCTACAGACAGTTACTGGACACGGAAGGGAGGGAGGGGTGTGTAGAGAGATGGGGCATGAACAGCAATGAGTTTAAGAAGAAATTGTGCTGAAATTGGTGGTGGTAACAATTGCACAACTCTTCTTAACATGAATGAACAATTAGATTGCATGGTATATGAAGCATATGTCAATCAAACTATTTTTTAAATCACCACATGATTTGCAATACTGACTCAAATATTAAAGAAGGTAACATTGTTTTGCTAATTACATAGTGCTCCACAAATGAGAGGCAGAATATGTTAGCTCAGGTGTTTTAACATCTGGAATCAGAAATAGCGAAGGGCTTATTCTACTCTGCCTCTTACGGGCAGTGTGGCCTTAAGAGAACTATTTAAATGTCGTCTTCTGAGTGAGTGTTCCTGGGTAAAATAAGAATGATGAAAGAGCCTGTCTCTTGAATTGTTGTTGAGAAGAAAGGAGATACTAATTGTAAGGAGCTAATATCACTGTCCACCACTTAGTGAATGCAGTGAAGGTGCTTGTGGTTATGTTCATGTTCATGATGATTGGGCCCTTGCAGTTGATCTTTACTTATACAGTGAAACCCATTGCATGGGTTCTAGCTCACGGCAGCTCCAGGAATGTCCAAGTAGTTGTGTGCTCCACAAGGTGTAGGGAAAAACATCTTCATGATGGCTGGTGTTTGCCAATTCACTAAGAGTTTTGCACTTCAGAGTTCATTCACAAGTAAGCACTGGTGCAACGTGCTTTAAAAAAAAAATTCATGTCAGGCTCCATAAAGCTGGTTTAGCATGTGCTAGTTCAGTGTTCTTGGGGACTGCAGTACTTTGATTAGTAGTAAAAATAAAGAGAATCGACTATAGTTCATGGACAGCATGAATATGGTGATAAGGTAAGAACAAATTTGGATATCAAAAAGTTGGGGGTTTTAATCTCAAAACTATACAATCTAGTATAAGTTTTTAAAACGTGTGCTGCTGCCTGTATCTCAAGTCCCTAGCTGGAGCAAACTGCTAATGTGCTTAGCTGTTTGCAGAAAAGCTAGAGACTAAACTGCCCCCAAAGACAGCTGGAAAGGAAGACATGGGGACCTACTGAAAGCTCAGCCTTTGTAAACCTGACAGAGAGCAATTCTACCCAGACCCAGCTGGAGAGGCCAGGAGCAAATCCACTCCTTGGCAAAGGGTTACTGGTTAGTCTTCACTCACCCACTAACGAGCTATGCAAATTGCAGTGTAAATTCAATTTCCTGTGGTCCCCACTATCAAAATAAGGGATAAGTTAGATGGCATCCAAAAATCACTGTTAGCTGGGGCTACTTGAAAATGTATTGGATGGTCAGAATGTTATTAATGAATGATACTTAATCTTGCTGAGTATAATAACAAGATAGTGGGGCTATCATTTGCAAGGAACCCTGGTGGTCATGGGTTACATGTTGGGCTCCTAACAACAAGGTCAAAACCATCAGCTGCTCTAAGCATAGGAAAAAGTGCTTTCTGTGCCTGTTGAGCTTTACGACTTTAGAAACCCATAGGGACCATTCCACCATGTCATACAGGGTTGTTATGAGGCAGAATTAATTCAATAGCAGTGAGTTTGAAGGGTTTGGGGTTGTTGCCGGTTTGTTGTTGATCAGCTAAACGTACTAAGTTGTATGTGGGTGAAATGTTCTGATATGTGCAGAAGGGAATATATAAAACATGATCAGAAAAATGTGGCAGTTAGTGAAGCTAGGTAATATGCATATATAGTCATACTTTTCTGAATGTCTTCAATTTTCCAGAGAGATAGCAGTCCAGAACACTAAAAACAGAACTCCCAAGCAGATGTGGGACTTGGATTCGTGGGGGGCAGCTCCCATAGAACAGACCGTCCGAGTCCCAGCTTTGACAGTGGCTCACCTGCACATGGTAGTCAACCTGGTTTACCCATGCACTCCTGAAAGGAAAGACATGGTGATGATTTGGTGACACTGAATGGCTACTGTGAGGGGTAACATTAGGAAGAAAAGATGATCACAAACAATACCTGTCGGTGACACCATCGTCTTTTGGGGACATTTGAGTGTTCAGAGGCTCCTGGGTCAATACAGATGGCAGTGACACCTGCAGAAGCCTCTCGCAGGACTTCACTGGACTGTGAAAACTGACGTGCTGAACCCTGAGCACCACAGTCATCTGGGCTCTGCAGTGTCTGCAGGGAAAACAGAAAGAGAAGGTACTATGTTCGATTTGTAAAGTGGACTCATTCTGAAGATTGCAAACACGCTTGTAACGTATCTTAAGATTCCAGACCAAAGGTCAATATTTGAAACTAGAATTTTGTAGTGAATACATTTCTAAAGGTATTACTTGATGGATATGTAGTTTCATTAACCCAAATTTCTCAAAATAATTCATTCTCACAGTGGTCGTCATTAGGTGTTATTGCATCAGCTTTGACAGAGGGAAGCACCGCCTGCTCCCTCCTGCACCACACTCATAATTGTGATGCTTGGGACCATTGTTGTGGCCACTGTGTCCGGCTGGCCATCTTGGTGAGGGTTTTCCTCTTCAGGTCTTGGTCTCTTCTCATAAAGTTTCCAAATTACAGGAGGTAAAGTCTCATCATCCTAGTTCCTGAGGCGCATTCTGACTGAAATTCTTCCAAACAGACTTGTTTATTCTTCTAGCAGTCTAAGATTCTTAAGTAGCAGTTATTCTCTGGTCTTCTCTATTGTATTCATTGCCCCACTTTGATGTGCACATGGGACAATTGAAAGTATCATGGATTTTTAGGAAGCCACCACATCATAGAGCTTCTACTAGTTATAGAGGAAAATAGTCATAGTTTTTCAAGCTGAGGGAGGGCTTGTTGCTTACCCCAAACAACCCCTGGTACCTAGTTTACAAATAAGAATAATGAGGTCAAAAGTGGCTTTTTGACTTGTTCTTAATAAGAGTTTAGAAAGTGCCAAATATCCATTTTTTTCCTTATAATCCTGAAGTATCAGCAATTACAAACACCCAGGAAAACAGGCATTACCATCTTTGTAAGGCTCCATCCAACAGAGCACAAATCCAGGAGAGAGCTAAGAGAGAAGTCATTCTGCAATTTATTAGCACGCATTTCCCGTCTCTTGCCTAAAACTCAACGCTCTCTGCAGAAGATGGGGAAGAGGAATTGCTCAGCATAAAGTTATATGTATTAAAGTTAATAAAACATTGCTATTAATGAGATAGAATTGAAGGACATTTAGCCAAACTGAGAAGAGTGAGTGACTGAAACAGGAAGTGTAGGAAGGAAAAATATGGCATTTGTAAGTAATCTTTCATTTTTTTTAACCTTGGTGGTGAATTCAAGGTAGGATAGGACTCTTAATGTCTATAACATTTCATAAATATTCTTAAGAAGAAAAAGGATTTGATTATGAAAGCTTTTGTGAGGAGGTGGGGATCTTCAAATTAGGTTAAAAGAAAAGAAAATCAAGATATAATTTCAATGTCAGGAAGTTTATTGTGGGAAATGTTTTGCGACATATACTACCTGCCTATTGGATGATAGTGATCTTTAATTGAATACGATTAGACATTTAAATATGTTAACACTGGCCAGCTGGCAATCATAACAATAAGGAGAAGCTTGACTGTGACTAAAGTGATATTTAGAAATGATGAACAGCTAAACAAAGTTGATTTTCAGACAGTATAACAGTCTCTGGAAAAAATTAAGTTAGCAGTACTACAGTGACCATGAATATGAGAAGGTCTGACATATTCTACTCTTTTTAGTTAAATTCTATCTGTTAATGATTAGGCAACTTGAATGAAATCTAGATTCATATTGTTCCCCATATGTTGATACTGTTGTTTACCCTTGTTTTCTCTCACGCAGTCTGCCAGGTACTGATGCAATTGGTCATTTAATGCATCTTCTAATGATATAAAACTCACCCACTTTGATATTTTTCTAGTCTTCTTGCCTTGTTGGAAATGCTGCTCTTTCAAAGATGGCTGGTGTTGGCCAGTATCCATTCTAAGATGGAGAATCTGTGACAGGGAGCTCAGGCTTAACTCTGGTTTTTGCTCTAATCACAAACACTGGATCACAGGAAGGAATTTCTGTGTGGCAGTTTGCACTGACTCAAAGTTTAAGGTGTTGGAGTACTGGGAATAGTATTAATGAACTCATCAGTAGTGGCCATTAATGGGCCCAATAGAAAATTGAGATGCATTTTTATTAAGCTATTAAATTAAGTCTTGGGTTTGTTCCTTTAACATCTTAAATTAATATATTATGCTTCCCCAAGAGGAAAAGAAAGATACCTAAACTGCTTTTTATTCAGTCTGTAAGTTTGAGAGGGTATTTCATGCCATTGTTGAAACTGCCTCAATGGGAGGGAAAAATCCCTCCATAATCTATTTAAATGTCCAGAAGAACAGAGAAAAAAAAAAGTTGTTTGCAGGAGAAATCATAGCAAAGCCATGAGTAGCTTCCCCAAAGGAGCTTTCGTTCCATCCTGTGAGAATAGTGGGTGTCATGGCCGGCCAACCAGAGAACCAATATTTCAGAAAAAATTCTGGCAACCATCCTCTTGGAGAACAGTGGGGTTTTATTTGTAGGCCCATGCGACATAAATCTTTTGAGCTTTGTGGCAGAAGTATCTTCCTGAAGAATCATTCAGTTAACAAATATTCATTGAGCAGCTACATTTTCTTCTCTGTCTCTTCAGTATGAAAGCAGTCCCATGTTACTCCCCACACACTGTCTCCTGAGCCTTTTTTTCAAGTTGAACTTCTATTATGCCGCATAATAGTGTTCCCAGTTTTAAAAATACGAAGAGCAATTTGATTAAACTTGTTCAACTATAAAAACTAAAAGCACACACGAATGATCATTTCAACAGCTTTGTATACGGCAGAGGTTCTTAGTCTAGTCTGTTTTGTAGAGGTCACTTTTCTGCGATCTAGAAGTCATAGTCCAAAACCCTCACTCACCGCCATGAGTAGATTCCAAGCCACAGGGAGCCTACAGAACAGAGTCGACGCCCCTGGATCTTCTGAGACTTTTGTTTGTTGGTTTATTTGTTTGTTTGCTTGCTTCTGAGACATTTAAATCTTTACCGAAGCAGATAGCCACTGACTTCGCCTTTAGCAGCTCAGTGTATATCCACCTACACCACTAGATTTACCCTAGAACCCGTAGCCAAGGCTAATTTCTTCTTGTAAAGAATTTTGGAAACGTTTGAGCTTGGACACGTGTGATCAAGAGAGTGAATCAAGACATAGTATGCTAACATTTAGATGTTAAACTTTGATTATAAATATTTGAAGCCATTAATAACAGAGCTGCTTTGTTATTTTTAATTTTGACTCTGTAACATTATTTTAATATTTGGTTAAATTACATTGTCAGAAAACTGTATCTGCTAATAGATATTTGATAGAATCTCTAAACTGTACATACCTTGAATATATAAGGGGGTTTCAAAAAGTTATGAAAAAGCAAATCAAGAAAAGTTGGAATCTTTCCATGAAATTTTTGAAGCCCCCTCATGGGAATAACTTTACAATATTCTTCATTGACAAAGAGCAGTTAAAAAGTTAATAAAATGCCCTTTCCTTAATAGCTAGAGTATGCATACCTTTGTGAAGATAAAATAATTGCTATTGATTTTCTTTAAAGAATGGATATAAGACTCACAAAATCAAGCTGTCAAAGAAGAAAAATAAAGACTTACTGACTGGTTTCCAAAAGGGTCCATATTCACAATGTATTTTCTTTTGGATGTTGTTGAACATCCACTATAAACTCCAGGAACAATTTCTAGTTTGATGATACCCTGAAATTTATACCTGAAATCTTGAGTAATAATTTGGTTGATTGACATTACCATATTATCAATTATGATGCATCCATGCAGGTATGAATTTGATTAAGTAAGAAGCAATGATTCCTCAATTTGGGACCCACCTTAGAAAAGAGTAAGGTGGTAATTAACACAAGTAACACAAAAACCAAACTTGCTACTGAGGGCGATTATCACTTCCCTCTTGGTCTTCCAAAGTAAAAATTTTAAAAGTCTGAAATTATGTCATATCATCTCTTCAATTTTGGCAACCTCTTTATCATTTATACTTCCTTCTCACTTCAGGGGCTGTTTCCATGATAAAATTCTGAAATAAGTGAAAGTTTTCCCTGACTTTCTTTCCAACCATCATCTCTCCTATTGTTGGAATATTTTTCAGATATCCTTAACTCTATGCTCATTAAACAAAGCCCATTGGTCAACTCCAGTCACAGATACTCTAGAGCAGGGGCACGCACACTTTTCCAGCATGTGAGCTACTTATAAAATGATCAAGTCAAAATTACTTACCAAATACAAAAATGCAAAGCATATATTTATTTATTACATTTATTCATAAATGCATTGAGAATTTTTATATGTGCAATATATGTTGATGTACTTTGCATAACCTCAGGAGTTCATATTGCACAACACAACACAATTAGCTGTGTACATTTTTTTGTCATTACCTGCGTTGACTCTGATGGCTTGCACTGAATGGAATGAGCCAGGGAGGCACAGTCCACACAGTAACTGCTGACAGCGAGCCTCAAGCACACTTCCCAATGATCACCAGTCATAGTGGAACAGTACTTGGACTTCATGATCTTTATGCTGGAAAAAACTGACTCATATAAATAAGTAAAGCCAAATAATGCAGTCGAAATGGTAGCACATTTTCTGGGTACTTTCCCTCTGTAAGTTTCAGAACTGTTCATGTGCTCTGGACTTCAGCTGAATGTCAGCTTGTAGTGTCAAAATCTCCTATTCCATATGAAAGTGATGCAATTTTTGTATTCTTACTTGGTTAAGCTTCCCCACTCATTTTAATAACCTTTCTTACATATAAGTGGAAAAAACTTAGGTCTGAAAATTGGCAATAACTTAGCTTGTCAGTTTTGCTGCACCTAGGGCATTTGCACATGTGTTTGTACACCAATGATTGTACCTGATTGGCTGCACTTATTTCAGTTAAGCAGCGGGGTTAATGATAGACATACATCTATTTTTTTAATGCCATGCGATCTACCCACAGTACATTTGCGATCGACTAGTCGATCGCAATCAACGTATTGAGCGCCCCTGATCTACAAAGCAGAGTGGAACTGCCCCATGGGGTTTCAATGAGTTTTCACAGACTCATACTGTCATAATAGGGTCCTAGGGACTGACTGGTGAGTTTGAACCATCACCTTCATGGTTAGCTGCCTAAGAAGTAATCACTATAGCACCAGGGCTCCTCTCTGTGCCTTAGACTTTGGTATTTTCTTGGTTTCTCTCCCTTGTTCTAAAAGTGTCCGGGCTTTCTCCCTCTATTTATCTAGGTCTGATAAGTGTTCATTTTGGGGATCCAATTCTGAAGCTCATGTTCATAGACAGTAACCCCACCAAGGTCTCCTGTCTGAGGGAGACACCTAGGAATTTCGCAAGAGTGTCAGCAAGCAAGCTCTTGAAACATACATAAATTTAACTGCTGAAACAACTTCTTAGTTACATAGTAGAAAAGTCTTTGTTAATTCAGCAAAATCTGAATGGAAAAGTGTCAAAGTTCAGAAATAATTTACAAGAACGAGAATCTTACATAGTAAGTAATCCAAAACTAATAAAAAGTAATGTTTGTTTGTTTGTTTGCAATGACATGTGACACATTAGTCATAATTGACTGGCTAGAGAGGCTTCTGACTTCATACATTTGAATCTCCTTCTGAAACTTCCTCAGATGTCCCAAACCTATTCGAACCCAGAATTTTGCAATTGAGACCAAGACAAACTGAGAGAAGAGAGAAAGCCAATTTAATAATAGGGACACCCTCAGAATCCCCCTTTTATAGAACAGACTAGTAGTTATCTCATATACCCTACCTCAGGATGAAGAAAGGCAGGCATTCTATTATAGAACCTATTATATTTCCTACAAAAATCTAAAATGCCAAGTGAATTAAGTCCCAGTGTTGGAGAAGATGGGAACACTTCTTAGCAATGCTTTTTTACAGTCCTCATTCTGACTAAGCTCTAGGTAGAGCCATATTCTGCCCAGGTGACTTTTATGCACCCCAAAGTTTTAAACCCACTTTCCTAGAATAAATATGTAAAAACAAGTGATGGACTTCTCTAAAATACTTAGGAAAAGACATTTGTGAAAAAGAACCCTAATTTTCTAATATACAAATAAGTGTATTGTTTTTTTGAGAGCCGCTAAGAGAGCAAACATCCTTCCTATCATCGTGTGTGTGAGGATGCTATGATTTTGCCTTTTACCCTTTAGAATCAGTTAAAACAAGCTGACATTGATTCAGCCCCTAAATCATAAAAATTGTTAATAAATCATTGGGCAGCTAGATGCAGAACTAGGGGTTGTCCCTCTATGTGCCAAAGCCTCCCTCCCCTGTTACAGGAAGTTGAACGCTGCTTAAGGCTGGAGGGCATGCACCCATTCAGGTCTTTGAGACATAAAGCCGGTAAACCTGAGTGAGACCCCATCTAGAACAGGTGAATTTAACTCAGCCAATTTAATCGACCAGTACCCTCAACCACACTTCCCAGGGGGAAGTTTTTTATTTGTTTGTTTTGTTTTTATATCTGACTCCCTGTCAGTGGCTGCAGCAAACATTTCATCAGCGCAGCCAGGCTGTGGTCCAGAGTGACTGTGCTATAGCACTGCACAACTGTGCCGAATTCTCTCTCTCTCTCTCTCTCTCTCTCTCTCTCTCTCTTTCCCCCCCACTCCTGTTCAATTTTCTGTAATGTCTGAAACCGCTTCTATCCTTCATAGCAGACCAACTGGGATCACACAACGCCAGGTTCAGCATGAATTCTTTCTCAGACAAAGCCAAGAGCTGAGACATTTCTCCCACGAGGTACCTACCATGTGGTGCCATGACTTGGACATACAAGGCTGAGGAAGCAGTGGCTCAGCTGGACTTGAAAACTGCACTGCGCGCAATTTGAAAAAGACATGAACCTGAATTTATCCCACCACGACCTGCTCATTGAGAATAGGCGTAAAGTATTGCAGGAGCCCCATCCCTCTGAGTTTGTCTTCCTATCTGTGCTCCTTATTTTTAGGAAAGGCCGCAGGTCTGTCTTTCTGTGTTTCCAGGGGCTGGCAGGCACTCCCCACCTTGATTCCTGGCATAGGACGGGAACTCTACGCTTTTTTGATTTTAGTGTCTGCTTTGTGTTCCAGCCAGTTAAATGGAAACCCAGTTGGTTTCTGTAGAACTCTAGATTCAGTGGCTTGTGCCCCTCCAGTGGACTAGGCCCTGTGGGAAGACCACTTTTTTTTTCTCTGATACTTTTTTTATTTTTAATAATTTTATTGGGGGTGAGACCGCCTTTTCCCAACCATGTGACTCTCCATTTCCTGGTGAAATGGTGGCCCCCCCAGTGTCTGCCATTTTTGCTGTGGGGCAATGGAACATGTGACCCTGGACAAGCTCTCATCCCCTTCTCCAAACACATGGGGTGGTGGGAGCGCGGTGTGTGGGTTGGCTGCTTGGGCCCCAGGAGTTAGCCCTACCTAGTCCCGGGAGCTGAATGCTTCCTTTCCCTTTTCTTCAGCTTTCTCCTGGGTTTACAAGAGAGCTGCTTAGTCCTGCCAGGTGTTCACTTTAACATTTGCCAGTGTGTCAGTAAGGTTTCCTTTTCTACTTGCTGGTTTTCCGTTGCCAAAGCTTCGGACAGAGGTATTCGGGAGCCAAGGCCCTAAGTAACTATTAACTTTCACCTTTCAGCAACACCCCCTTCAGCACATTTTGGGGCCCAGCTAAGATCCCAATGTCCTGAACAGGTCCCCTGAACTCCTGACTAAGCTCTCCTCCCCTTCATAAGTTCAAGAGCCTGCTCCTGACAGAATTTGCCTTTGAAGACTACTGGTGGGGAGTGGGGAGGCACTCCAAGCACTATTATTATCTTCGGAGGTCAATAAATAACTTGTGCCAGTAATTCCCTCCATAGGCCCAGTATGGTTACCCAAGCTGCTGTCTAGAAAACAGTCAAGGCTGTTTTCCGGTAAAGACTAGGGTCCCCAAGCCCTCTCTCTGGCAGGCTCACCTTCTTGAGGCCCTAGTTTCAAGACACTCTAGAGATGCACGCTGAAACTGCGTTACTGACCTTGAGACATTGAGTTCCCAGTAATCTTTTGCTGTGTTTTCTAGATGGTGATCAGCAATTCGGAGACACTGGGACACCTCTTTAGGGTATGCCATCTAACTGGGATAGATTTAACCCAGACAGGCTGGAGCAGAAGTTCCAAAAGTTAGTGCAGAAGCCTGAAAGAACTACCCAAAAAGCGTTGCTAGTGCTACTTTTTATGTTAGGGAGCAGGAGGTGTAGGCCCAGGAGGAGAGAAGGAAGGACATTAGACATGCCTAAGTGCTGGTTGCACTTGCTAACAGCCCATCAACTGCTTCCCCGGTTTCAAAGACCCAGGACCAAAGTGCAAAGTGCTTTGTGTGTCAGGGACCAGACCACTGGGCACGGAACAGCCCTAGCCAGAATAGGCCCACTCAGGGTCATGCTACATTGACAAGCAAGCTGGCCTCCAGGGTGTTCCTTATCCTATGGCAGATAGCCAAGAGGGAGTCCACCCTTAGGCCAGGTGAGCACACTGAAGATTAGCCTGGCCCAGCAGCAAAGCAGCAGGAGAGCTGTAGCTGGTCTGGAACCTCGGGTGAGCAATCGATGAGCCAGAAAGACCAGTGGATGTCCTTCTAGATACTGGGCTGCCTATTCTGTCCTCACCTTCTTCCCTAGACCCTGGGCACTATTCACAGGTGAAACTGTGCATGCTCAGAAGCGGAGCATACAGACAAGTACCACCGAGAGCAGTTGGGGGTGTTTCTCTGCCACCCCAGGACAGATCAGTGCTCCACAGAAACTCTGCCTCACCCCCAGCACAGCCTTTAAACCAATGAATGATTTCAACCCATCCCTGTGTTTAAAGTGGACTAGCATCCATGCCTGGCAATCCTAATATTTCCCTTTTTTTTAATTTAAATTCCCAAGACACTGGCCCACCTTCAAGGACACTGCCATCTCCCAGTTTTACCCCTATCTCACCTAACCTCCACCTGTTTGTTTCTTCCAGGTGACCAATGCTTCTGAACCAAGTGTACCAGCTTCAGGACCACCAGAGCGTGGACCACCTCAACCGTATCCATCCTGGGCCCTGAGTGGACAAACCCTTCCTTCCCACAGAGTAGAAGAGGTATGGACCCCAAGCCCCACTCTGCCCCTTTTGCCAGAAGGAAGCAGCTAAAAAAGCCATTACCCAGTACCCCCAAAGATTTTGGCCCATACCTCTTCAGGGGAAAAAATTTTGTAGCTAAAGGCAGAACTAGATATTTCTCCCATGAGAGACCTAGGGAGGGTAAACCAAAGAGGGCCTCTGCTTAGTATGCACAGAAATTCAATCTCTGAACACACATCTTTGAAAAAGAGAAAATGACTTTTTTGCAAACTTCTGAGCAATAAGCCAAGAGGAAGTTGCCCCAGATTTCTCTGACCCTACAAATAGGCAGGCTGTGGCAAATTTAAAGTCAATGGACATGAAAAGTACATATGTTAATACAAAGGGGTGGGGTGAGACTGGAGATTGGTTAAAAACTTTGATTTAAAGGACTGTGCAATTTTTTATTCACTGCATAAACGTACAGAAGACATTGTCAGCTTTTGTTCTTTAAGAAACAAAAAGGTTTGCTGGTGGGCATTAGTAAGCTTGTTTTGGGGGGTTTTAAAAATCATTTTGGGGGGCTTATACAGCTCTTATCACAATCCACACTTCCATCCACTGTGTCAAGTTTGTTTGTCCATTTGTTGCCATCACCATGCTCAAAATATTTGTTTTCCACTTGAGCCTCTGGCATCAGCTCCTCGTTTTTCCCCTTCCTCTCTCACCCTCCCTCCCCTCTGGAAATGTATAAACCATTATTTTTCCATATCATACACTGACTGAGGTCTCCCCTCACCCACGTTTCTCTTGTCCATCCCCCATGGAAGAGTCTGTATGTAGATCCCTGTAATCAGTTCTCCCTTACTACCCCACCTTCCCTCCACCCTCCAGGTACCACCACTCTCTCCACTGGTTCTGTGGGGTTCATCTTGGCTTGAAAGACCTTTGCCCTTATCTGCAGCAGTGTACATGTTCTGGTCTAGCCAGATTCCTAAGGCAGAATTGGGATCACGCTCAAAGGGGGATGGAGGAAGCATTAAAAAACAAGAGGAAAGCTATATGTTCCATCTGTGCTATCCTGCAGCTTGACTGTCTCGTTCCTTCCTTGAAACACTTCTGTAAGGTGAGGTTCAATTGTCTACAAATGGGCTTTGAGTCTCCACTCCACACTGCCACCACCACCATCACCCCTCCTTCACATTTGATATGATTTTGTTCCAGGCCTTAGATGCCTGAAACATGATCCTATCGACACCTCATGATCACACAAGCTAGTCATGCTTCTTCCAAGGGGGCTTTGTTGCATCTCAGCTAAATGGCCGCTTGTTTATCATCAAGCCTTTAAAACAGTAGATGCTATATCCTTTGATAGCCAGGTGCCCTTAGTTGTTTGTTTTTTTTTCACAACATTTGCTTATGCACCCTTTTTGTCTTCAGCAGTTGTGTCAGGCAGGTGAACATCACAAAATGCTGAATTATTAGAACAAAATGTCTAGGTGTTGAAGTAGTACTTGAGTCAAGGCCCAATGCCCATCTGCTGTTAATTCTTTTTTTGTTTTGTTTTGGAAGGGGACATCACTGCCCTCTGGTGGTGGGAGT
Source organism: Nesogale talazaci (assembly GCA_004026705.1). NCBI lineage: Eukaryota > Metazoa > Chordata > Mammalia > Afrosoricida > Tenrecidae > Nesogale > Nesogale talazaci. The sequence continues at coordinate 73,115 of PVJH01004689.1, forward strand.
AGGAGGCCCAGCCTTTGCTCCTGTGGAGCCACTGCTGGAATTGAACCTCCATCCCACTGGGCCGCAGTCCCGTGCACAACCACTACGCCACCAGGGCTCAGCCTGCTATTATTTCTTAGCAAATCTATTTCCCTATCATTTTTTTTTTCTGCTGTGGTAGGAGTAGAATGCCCAGCCTTAATCCTGGAGAGCTGCTCCTGGACTTGAAACATCAACCCTGTGGGCCACAGTCCCGCACACAACCACTGAACCACCAGGGCTCAGCTTTCCTACCATTATATATAAATTTATTTACATATGCCCCTTTTTTTAAGCTTACCTCAGTGGACTCATGTTGTACTTGTCCTTTTGTGTTTGGTTTACTTCGCTTAGCATAATTTCCTCCAGTCCTTCCCATGTGGCAATGTGTTTCATTTGTTCATCACTGCTTTTTAGGGATGTGTCGTTACTCCATTGTATGCAAGTACCAGTTTTTTGATCCATTTGTCTGTTGATGGAAATTTGGGTTGTTTCCAATACCTTGCAATTGTGAACTGTTTTGTGATGGACATTAGAACACAGATGTCTGCCTGTGGTTTATTTCTTGTCTCTTCTGTGTATATGCTCTCTTTCTCCCACTTCCTCCTCTTCCCTGTCTCCCCAGAACTCAGCCCTCTGCTTTCGATTCTGGATTAATCCACTTTGCACTCTATCTGATAACCAAGATCCTCACATCCATCGTCAATGACCAGAGGATTCACCAGCAGCTTAGCCCACTTAGGGACCCTGAAAATCAATTTGGTCTTTCACTGTCATCCCTAGCCTTCTGAAAACCAGGTGCTCACATTTTAAACTCTCATACAGTTCCCTCCTCCAGTCTTGGGTTTTAATACTTACAAACCTTGGATCACACTAGCTGATGTGCTTCCTCCAACTGGACTTTTCTGACACCTCACTCAGGTGGCTGCTTGTTTTAAGATAAACCTTTAAAACCCCAGATGCTATTCCTTCTGGCAGCCAGCTGCCACTTGATTTCTTCACCACAAATTGCTGTAGCACACATATCAGCAGTGATGTGTTCATGAGAGCAAGTATCACATATTGCCACATGGAAAATTGCCCTTTTGTAACATTGAAATTAATTAAGAATTATTTAGACCCTGTCTTAGAATGTCAATATCTAGACTACTCAAAATAGAAAACAAACTATTTGAGAAATATATTTTGAAATCCTTGTCAGGATTTTTTTCTAATCCAAATTACACTAAACTTCACTCTAAGTCTTCAAATTACTATGTTTTCATTGAAAAAATGTCTTTTATTCATTTACTTAACCAATATTTACTGAGAATGTATTATGTGTCAGGCACTGTAACTCCAACAAGTATTTACTGTCCAGTAAGTAAAATAGAAAAGGACTTGTCCTGTTAAAGTTTATTTCCTGTTATTATTACAATTAGTAATATGTGTAGTGTTTTACTTTTGATTATAAATTTCAAAATACATTTAAATAAGAATCATTGTGTTTCATCAAGGATAATTATTGACTCTAATAACTGTGTAGAATTAAGTTTGTGATAAAAGAGAAAGAACCTAGAGATTGAGACCAGATTCAAATGAATGCAGACCAGTTCTATTTTCCAGTTTCTGCTGTCTACAGTGGGGAGGAGTTCATCTTCCTCTATAGTTCAGTATTCCCTTTGGTGTGATTCTACATCCATCTTCTCTATGATGAGTCAACACATTCATATCAGGGACTTCACCTTTTTATTCTAGTTCTAGTTTCTAGAAACATTTTACAAAATAAGTTAAATTCGTCCAGATGCTGTGGGGCCAGTCACTTCCAACATGCAAAGAGCCTAAGCATAACAGAACAGAAACTGCTTGGCCCTGTACCATCCTCAGAAGGATGGGTCTGCTTGAGCCCCTTGTTGTAGCCATGGTGGAAATTCATCTCACTGATGGGTCTTCTTCTCAGATGACCCTCTGCTATATCAAGCATCATGACTTTCCCCAGAAACTGGTCTCTCTTGATAAGTGTCCAAAGCAAATGAGAGGAAGTCTCACCCTTCTCATTTCTAAAAATCATTCTGTGTTTCTTCCAAGACCTATGTCCTTGTTCACCTGGAAGTACATGATGATTTCAATGTTCTTCAAAAATATCATAATTCAAATGCATCAATTCTTCCGCAATCTTCCTTATTCTTGTCCTGGACCATCCTCATTGACTGTGTTTGGACCCACTGGTGTAAGTGCTGTGATGGTCCATTTCATCAAGGATTGTTCTCTTTTTCACTGACCTATTACTCTACCACACACGATGACCTTCTCCTGGAATTGGTCTATCTTGCAACATGTCCCAAATACCGAAGACCAACTCTTGCTTGACATCACTTGTAAGACCTCACTTTTAAGGATCATTCTGATTGCTCTTCTTCCAATTCAGATTTATGGGTTCTTTTGACATTTTAATATTCTTCAGCAGCACTATAACCCATAGGCATTCATTCTTCTTCAGTCTTCTTTAGTCAATACCCCATTGACACATGTATATGAGGCCATTGAAGATGCCATGGTGTGGGTCTGTGTCTTTGTCAGGGTTGCCTAGAAAAACAAATTCATAGACTCTCATATGTGTACATAAAAGAGATCTTTATAAAGAAACAATTATATATTCAGAAAACATCCTATCCCTTTCCAGATCAAGTCCATAAATCCGATATTGGCCCATCTGTCCTATACCAATCTATAAATTCCTCTTGAGACTCACACAGCACAGGCAATTATGCTGAATGCAGGAAGATCACAGGGCTATGGGTGGAAAGTCTTGTGAATACAGTAGCAGTGAAAGCTGACACTGGTCTCTGCATGGCTTCTCCAGCTCCAGCGCTCTGACTCCATCAGTGTAGTTCCATGAAGCTTGTCATCAGGAATACGAGGCAGAGAGAGTGTGTCTTGCCTCCCATTAGCTAGTTATCTCTGTTGTAACTCCAAGTGAGGTCATCAAGCCGCAACCTGATTGACAGGTTAGACTCCACCCCTTCACAAATTGACAGATTATGTAACTGCTTCAGACTACCCCTTGTCAACTTGACACTTTTACACAACTCTTTAGCCATATATAATTTTTAAACAAAACAATAATAAAATCATACCTGTACTGAACAGGATAAAACTAAAATGTATACAATTCAATGTGTGCCAGCCTCACTTAAACACAACATCTGATAAGTAAACAAAACAACCATATTTTCGCCTAACAATTGCGGTTAAATGAACACCTAGGAGACAGCGAGGTGGCAACACCTTGAAGGTCTGGGACCATGTTCTCAGGACACTGCATAGGCTCTAAACCAGCAGCTACTATACGGTGCTGGGTCTCCAAGCCAGTGTGGCACCACTCACTAGGACTCCTAGTGACCCACTTGGAGCATTTTTGCTTCCTTTCCCAGCAACGCTATCTGCTTCAGGCCTGGAGGTCCTGGTCCTCACGGGAGGAACTCTCCCACCTGGAAACAAGCTGTCTTTAAGTAAGTACTACCATGCCCCGTGATTAAAGCAAATGGTAAACTAAAGCAATCCAATTGTGACAGGACATCAAATGACCCAGACCCCTCAGGAATGAAGGTCTGGATCACCCCACCAGGCAAAGAACCACAGCCAGCTTAAGTCCTGGCCAAGGGCAAAGGTAATACAGAATGGGTAGTAGAAGAAGGTAGTTCTACCTATCAGTTAATGACCATGTGGTCTTGATCGATTGCAAAAGTGAGGCCTGTGATTGTCACTTTATATTCTTCATATGTGCTTACTGAATGTTTCCCTTGTTGAAGTATGATGTACCAGATACAATTGGATTCAGTGTATTTTCACTTATATGTATGATAGATGTATGATGTTAGGTATAAGTGTGACTTCGGTAATGTCTAGAAATTGTATGTGACTCCGCCCCTCTTACCCCCAGGTGATCAGAGCATACTGAAGCAATCTGGCATTTGAAGCTAGTTCTGAAGCTAGTTCTCTACCTCAGTCTGGCACTTTCAATTCTAAAAGTGGCATTCTTGCTCCTTGATACTATAAAGAGGTGTTATCCAGTAGATTGAACTCATAGTTTGATTTCTTGATTGCTGCTTCCATAGATATTAATTGCAGATCCAGGAAAGATAAAATTTCTGACAACTTCAGTCTTTTCTCTGTTTAGCATAATATTGTCTCTTGGTCCAGTTATGAGAGGTTTAACTTTTTTTTTTACATTCAGCTGCAGTTCATACTAAAGGCTGCCATCTCGGTTTTTCATCAGCAAGTGCTTCAAATTCTCCTTTCTTTCCACAAGCATGGCTGTGTCATGTTCCTCCATGTTCTTCTTCATAAAATCCAGGTTCTCTGATTATCGTCTCAACATTCAGATTGAGTAAGTATAGTTATGGACTATAACTCTGAGACACCTTATCTTGACTTTTTTTAAATGCACCATTCCCTATATCTGTTCAAATAGCTGCCTCTTGGTCTATGCATAGGTTCTGTCTTAGAACAATGAAGTGTCCTGGAACTCTTGTTCTTCTCAGTCTTATTCATTGTTATTCACACAGTCTAGTGCCTTTGCATAATTCATAAAGCACAAGTAAATAACTTTCTGTTATTCCTGCTTTCATCCAAGATCCATCTGACATCAGCAATGATATTTCTCATTCAACATCCTCTTCTGAATCCAGTTTACATTTCTGTCAACTCCCTGTCAATCAACTGTCACAACCATTTTAAAGTTATTTTCCACAACATTCTACTTGCATGTGGCATTAGGGATACTGTTTAATAACTTTCTTATCCTGTTGGGTCACCTTTCTTTGAAATAGCCATCAATATGAATCTCTTCCAGTTGATTAGCCAGGTAGCTAGCTGTCTTCTACACGTGGAAGACACTCTTCCTGATATGGAAGAGTGTTTCTAGTGCTTTGTCAGCTTGCCGAAATCTTTTTATTGGTATTCCATCAATTTCTAAAGCCTTGTTATTTGCTAATGCCTTCAATGCAACTTATATTGCTTTCTTCAATATCTTTGAATCTTGATCTTGTGCTTCCTCTTGAAATGATTAAATATAGAACAAAACGATTTGGTCCAGGAGCTCTGTTCATTCCTTCCATCTTTTTTTTATGCTGTCACTCAATATTTTGTGCATATTCTTAGTCAACTAGACACTGTTGAAACTTGTTCACTGTGAGTGACCCTACTGATGTTTGAAATAATAGTGCCATAGCTTAACGCATCCTATCAATATACAGGCTATCACAATGACAAAGTGAGAGTGAAGTTCTTCCAAATAGTAGCTCTTAATTATCTTGATACTACAAAATCTTCCCCTAATTAAAATTATAAGATTCATGAGAAAACTTGCTTCTGAAAAGATTTTAAGGGTCATTTGACCTTTTTAACTTTTATTTTTTTAGGTAAATATTTATGGAATAGATCATTAACTTTACATTCCACTATTTCTATGCATTTTGGTTCAAGTCACCCAATTCCAATCCCTTCATGTGTCGGTTGGTTCCTCTGGCATCTATGTACTGTCTCTCTCTCTCTCTCTCTCTCTCTCTCTCTCTCTCTCTCTCTCTCCCTCTCTCTCGCTTGCTCTCGTATCACTCTCATCTCACTCTCATTCTCACTCTCTCTCTCTCTCAAGCAAAGTTACATAGTTTTATTATAATAGTTAATGCAGCTCATTTCTCCTTTAGTTTCAGAGGTCACTGTGGTATGATAGGGCACTTTTATTGATCCTGCATTATTACTATTATTATTATTATTATTATTATTATTATTATTACCTTCTCTTATCCACACTTGCTCCCAGTGTTTTCTGTGACTTTTGCTGACGACTGATAATCAGCTTAAATAGGTTACAGTAAGCAAAATAATAGTGCCATCTGCTGTTGTCTCATGTCACTGCAGTTTCCTAAAACATACCTGGGTGGTGTTGATCGCACTTTCTGCTGGTCAAGAACAGTGGTGACACAAACTGTAGAAGAATGTATGTTTTATGAGTGGGGGCATTGCACTGACCATAATCTAATCTTTGTAACTTTTTTTAAGAATTAAGGTCTACAAGTCAGAAAATTAGAGACCAAAAGATGTTGAATGGGATGTGACAAGATAGGAACTCTCCTCCCCTGCTAAGGGGTCATAGATATGTACAGCCTCTGTGGAGCGGTCTGGCATTATTTAAAGAAAATCAAAATTTCTTTCCCCTATCACCCCGCTATTCCTCATCTGGGTATACACCCAGAAGAGATACAAAATAAACCACAACCAGTCATCTGCACTCCAATGTTTATTGTGATGGAATTCACAATAGCAAAGAATTGGAAACAGCCTAAATTTCCATCAATATATGAGTGGATTAGTAAGCTGGCACATCCGCACAGTGGAGTACTACGTATTACTAAAAAGCACTGATGATCACATGAAGCACATTGTTTCATGGCAAGATTTGGGGGAAATTATGCTAAGCAAAATCATCCAATCTCAAAAGGACAAGAATAACATGAGTTCTCTAAGGTAAGTTTAAGTAGCACAGTAGGTAGAAAAGAAAAGCCATTTATCTTACACTATGCATGATGAGGTACAGGCAGTTGGGTAGAGGTCAGACCAAACCCAAAGAGGGACATGTTATTCTTCACAAAGAAGGGGAAAGGGAGAAGGAGAAGGGGGGTTGCAAAAGTGAGATGCTGGCACGGGGAAGTAAGGCACTAACCCACCCAGGGGAAGAGGATTGTTTATATCTCCACCGAATCGGGAGTGTGCATGCTGGCCCCACCACATTGCACCAAACCTTGAGGGCATTGTAGTCACGTGGAGGAATGCCTGAAAAGAGTGGGCTCCAGGATCGACCCCAACCACAGGCAAATGCACCCCCTCCCTAGAAAGGTGAGAAACAAAGCATGCACACTGTTCTTTCTAAATGAAAGCAGAGGTAGCGCCTCCCACCCAAAGTCTCCAATAGGGCTTCTCCGTTGCAGTGGCTAACCATCAGATTTCATCATGCACTTGCTATACTTAAGATACTTGTGTGTATTCCTAAATAATGTAAAGTGTTTGGGATTTTTCTCTCTGCAAATCCTCTTATGTTGTTATGGTCATGTGAGACATTGATGGTGGCAGCAGTGGCTCAAGAGTGTTCATCTTTCTGCCTTAGGAAGACACAGCCCTAAGACACTTATCCATTCACCCAATGACAGGAATTTAGACTGTTCCCGAGGAAGGGATCATAATGTACTCAGTGATATTAGACACTAATAAGTACTTGATGTGTGTTGTAATTTTGGATAAGGGTTAAAAGGTATGGTCAAATATTATAAAACTAACAGAACACCAAAGGGAAGTGGGAATAATAAAAAGCACTAATTAATTTGGACAGTCAAAGCAAGAGGAAATGTAACAAAGAAGTGAACAATAAAAAACCCAGAAAAAAAGAGATAATATAATAATATCATCTGAGATTGTATTAAAAGTAGAAAACTCAAACACTGCTAATAAAAGTCAAAGACTTCTCTATTGACAAATACTAAAAAAAAAATGTATATGTAACTTGTGAAATAGAGCGTGACTAGATGCAAGAAAACAGTCACAGTCTTCAGTGTCAACAAGAAAATGGAATGAAAATGAAAATGAGATACGGCAACATACCTACCAGAAGGACTAAAATTTAAAGAGTTGCAAAAACCAACTGTTAGTGAAAATGCAGAATTACCAGAACTCTCCTATGATGCCATGAGAGAGAAGATAGTAATATCTTTGGTAAATGGCTTGTAAATAGAATTTACTACTGTTGATTATTCTCTCTCTTTTCCTAAGATTCAGTAGTAATTCTCTGGTAAAAGTCCCATGAATACATATTACATAATTTGGATCCCAAAACACCCTGAACAAAGTAACAGTCTCCAACTCAAAATGACACAATGAAAGTGATGGAAGCATGACTGTGAACAAGAGGATCTAAATCTGACAAACATAAGGTTGAACCGAGGGAGCCTGACACCAAATTCATGTCACAGACATGAGTTAATAGAACTTTACATTTCTATTAAGCTTATAATTGGTCAAAAATAATCATTGATGTTGACAATCAGGAAGCTGTTTAATAATTGTGCAGGAAAATGTGAAATAGTTTCATGAGATGCTTCTGAAGTATGCAACTTCACAATGTTTTGTTTCTTGATTCAGTTATGAATGTGTCCCCTGCATGATAATTTGTATAACTGTAACATGATTTGTGCATGTATGGTATTTCAATGGAAACATTAGAAAAGAAGTGATAATTAGCATAAATTAACATGACTAAAAGGTGCTTTTATAGTATACCTCTAATTATAAAATTTTGTTGGTTTGTAATAAATTCTTATAATTGTCACTATTTTCATTCATTAAATGATATATATATTCTTTGAATGACAAGGCAATACATTCAGCCTAACTGTAGCTGCTAAAATCCACTTAGCAATGCTCTTTGTCTGATGTTAAGGCTCTTCACCTACCTAGATTGGTCAGTTATTATCTGCTCTAATCACCTATGGTACAAAGAGTAGATACAAATTCAGTTATGGAATAGATGATAATTGGTATAAGGAATTAAGCATAGAGACTAAGTCCTAGCTTTCAAGGAGCTTATCAAGCTTATCTCGGATAAGATGTATCTATGTATTCATTTTGAAACCATATTTATTAGTGTGTCAAGCAGGACAATCTTCTACTTTGAAAAACAAAATATCTTGTGTTTATTTACACACTGCATCTTTGCAGAACATTTCTCCATCCAATATCTTCTCTTTGGGAACGTTGATGCAGAATGACTACAAAATAACATCTCTTCCACATTCTGTATGAAACACATTAAAGGATAAAAGTTTAAAATAATATAATACCGCTCACATTCAGGAATTTTTTTTATTTCCTCAATATGGATCTCCAACATAGATAAACATATTTATTTAGTTCACATGAAGTTTTTATTATCTGAAATGTCAGAAAAAAACCAGAAAACCCCTGATTACATTTTCATGTTTGACAATACATTTTAAATCAAATGAAGATATTTGAGGTGAAATTCATTTCTGTGATAGTGATTGTTGAACTGGCCATTCAGTAAATCTTGTTTTAGAAGTGGTTATTTTGGCAATGGCTGTAGTAATTTATGAGGTGACAGAATCACTTAGGGTACTAATACTAGACACAGGTTCAGTACGGACGTGTTAACAGTTGGTTTGAGAAATTAAATTATAGTCATTGGAGCCCCAGTCGGGAGGAACTTTGATGGCACAGTGTTAAAGTGCTCAGCAACCCACCGAAACTGGTGATTTTAACCCACCAGCTGCTCCAAGGGAGAGGGGGTGGTGGTCTGCTTGTGAAATAGTCACAGCCTTTGACAGCCATCAGAGCTTCTTTGCTCTGGCCTCTTGGGTGGGAATGAACTTTCCCACAATGGGTTTGCTTTGGGGGGAGGAGTGTTGTTGTTAAAGCCACTTGTAATGGAATATGGAATATGCAATGATGACTATGTATATGAATCTGTCAAAATGAAGATGGTATTTGTCAAATAGGAGTGATAAGCTGGTGATTGGAGATTTACTAAAAGCAGGATTAGGTTGTGGTACAAATGAAACAATAATGATTTGTTTATGATAGCATTTCAAGGGCTAAAAAAGTTTTGCCTTGTTATAGTAGAGCATGTAATTAAAATAGTGGTGTGGTAGAAACTAGGATACAAGAGAAAACTGTGTTATGACTGAAGAATAGATTGATGCGGATCCTTCCATTGGGGAACATCAATAAAAACATTGGATAGTTGTTGTGATGATGGTGTCACATCTGGGACTCACTGGGAAGTGTAGTGAGCATTATGACCGGGAGCAGAGTGGGTAGAAGCTGTGGTCAAATTTTCAATGACAATGACACTAATCGAAGATGACATCTTGCTCGAATAGTTAGGCTGTGGCGCATGTAAAGTCCATGTGGGCTGGTATTCTTTCTGTCAACTTTATTTTCAGCTGGGATGTTGGCAGCAGAGACAAGATTTCTAAAAGATTCAATTCAATAAGGAAGTGAAAACAGAAGGGAAGTTCTATAAATTCAATGGAAAAGCAGTAGCATTACTTCTTAGATGAAAAGTTTCTGTTCATTTGTTAAGAACGTCCCCTTGAAGGGCTCAGGTTCTCTTATGCAGATGAAGTTGTTGTGGTTAGAGGGGTGGTGGCTGCTGCTACACTCGTGACTTCAGCTGTGGTTATAGTGGCTCATGTCATCATATCACTTGCAGTAGTCATGGCTGCTATCATTGTAGGCCTGTTACAGTCGTGGGTGCTACTGGTTGTACTTTCACTTAGTGTGATGATGGGCAACATCGTGGTAGTGGTTTTGCTGGCTTTAGTGCTGGGTGCAACTGTCGTAGTTTCACTGGCAGTGGTGGTGGGTGCTGCTGTGGTGGGAGTTACAATGATGGTAAGTCTTTGGTGGTACTTTCATTGACTGTGATGGTAGGTACCACTGTCATTGTGGTTTCATGAGCAGTGGTAGGTGTTGTGATGGTAGTCTCACCAGCTGTGGTGGTGGGCAACACTGTGGTTGTGGTTGCACTGGCAGTAGTGGTAGGCACTGCTGTTGTTTGGGCTTTACTGACTGGGGTGGTAGGAGGCTCTGTGGCTGTAGTTTCACTGGCAGTTGTAGTGGGCAGTGCTGTTGTGGTAGTTTTGCTTCCTGCTGTGGTTGTAGTTTCACTGATGGTAGTGGCAGGTGCAGCTGTGGTTTTGGCTTCACTGGTTGTGGTAGTGGATGCCACTGTGGTTGTAGACTCACTGGTTGTTGTTTGTAATGCCAGTGTGGTGGATGTTTCATGGGCTGGAGAAGTGAGCATCATTGTGGTTGTGGTTTCACTGGAAGTGATAGGTTCTGTTGTGGCAGATGCTATGGTGGTAGTTTCACTGGCTATGGTGGTGGGTGCACTGCTGGTGGGTGTCACTGTGGCTGTAGTTTCACTCTCTATGGTAGTGGGTGATGCTGTAGTGGTGATTTTGCTTGCTGTAGTGATGGTTGTCACTGTGGTTGTAGTTTCACTGGCTGTGGTGATGGGCACCAGTGTGGTTGTGGTTTCACTGGCTGTGGTACTGGGTGATGCTGTTGTGGTCTTGCTTGTTTTTGTGGTGGGCCTCACCGTGGTTTGGGCTTTATTGGCTGTGGTGGTGGGTGCCACTGTGGTTGCAGTTTCACTGGCAGTAGTAGGTGGTTTGGTGGTAGTCTCACTGGCTGTGGTTGTGGTTGCACTGGCAGTAGTGGTATGCACTTCTGTTGTTTGGGCTTCACTGACTATGGTGGTGGGTGCCACTATAGCTGTAGTTTCACTGGCTATGGTAGTGGCCAATGCTGTTGTGGTAGTTTTGCTTCCTGTTGTGGTGGGTGATGCTGTAGTTTCACTGATGGTAGTGGCAGGTGCTGCTGTGGTTTTGGCTTCACTGTTTGTGGTAGTGGATGGCACTGTGGTTGTAGACTCAGTGGTTGTGGTTTTCGGTGCTGCTGCAGTTGTAGTTTCATGGGCTGTGGTAGTAGGTGATGCTGTTGTAGTGGTTTGGGTTGCTGTTGTGGTGGGTCTCACTGTGGTTGTAGTTTCACTATTAGTAGTGGCAGGTGCTGCTGTGGTGGGTCTCACTGTGGTTGTAGTTTCACTGTTAGTAGTGGCAGGTGCTGCTGTGGTTTGGGCTTCACTGGCTGTGGTCATGGGTGCCACTGTGGTTGTAGCTTCACTGGCTATGGTGGTAGGTAATGTTGTGGTTGTAGACTCACTGGTTGTGGTTTTGGGTGTTGCTGCTACAGTTGTAGTTTCGTGAGATGAGGTACTAAGCACAGCTGTGGTTACAGTTTCACTGGTTGTGGTGGTGGGGACCAGAGTGTCTGTGGTTTCACTGGCAGTGGTAGGTAGTTTGGTTGTAGTCTCACTGGTGGTAGACCTCATTGTAGTGGTAGACCTCCCTGTGTTTGTAGTTTCACTGGCAGTGATGGCAGGTGCTGCTGTGGTTTCAGCTTCACTGGCTGTGGTGGCAGGTGCCACTGTGGTTGTTTCACTGATAGTAGTGGCAGGTGCTGTTGTAGTTTTGGCTTCACTGGCTGTGGTGGTAGGTGCCAATCTGGTTGTAGTCTCACTGACTGTGATGGTAGATAGTGCTGTGGTTATAGACTCACTGTTTGTGGTTTGGGGTGTTGCTGCTGCAGTTGTAGTTTTGTGGGATGAGGTACTGAGCACAGTTGTGGTTGTAGTTTCACTGACTGTGGTGGGTATCACTGTGGCTGTGGTTTCACTGGCAATGGTATGTGCTATGGTGGTTGTCTCACCAGCTGTGGTGGTGGGCATCACTGTGGTTGTGGTTGCACTGGTGGAAGTGGTAGGCGCTGTTGTTGTTTGGGTTTCACTGACTGTGATAGTGGGTGCCACTATAGCTGTCGTCTCACTGGCTATGATAATGGGCGGTGCTGATGTGGTGGTTTTGCTTCCTGCTGTGGTGGGTGATGCTGTAGTTTCACTGATGGTAGTGGCAGGTGCGGCTGTGGTTTTGGTTTCACTGGTTGTGGTAATGGATGCCACTGTGGTTGTAGACTCACTGGTTTTTTGTAGTGCCACTGTGGTGGCTGTTTCATGGGCTGGAGGAGTGAGCACCTGTGTGGTTGTGGTTCCACTGGTGGTGGTAGATGCTGTGATGGCAGGTGCTGTTGTGGTCATTTTACTGGTTTTTGTGGTGGGCACCACTATTGTGGATTCACTGGCTGTAGTGGTAAATGCTGCTGTGGTTGTAGTTACAATAGTGGTAGGCGCTTTCGTAGTTTCACTGGCTATGGTGGTCGGTGTTACTGTGGTTCTGGTAGGTGCTATTGTGGTAGTTTCTCTGACTATGGTGGTGGGTGCGACTGTGGCTATAGTTTTAGGGGCTGGGGTGGTGGACACCACTATAGTTGTAGTCTCACTTGCTGTGGTGGTGGGAACCACTGTGGCTATGGTTTCACTTGTGGTGACAGGTACTGTAGTAGTAGTTTCACTGACAGTGGTGGTATGGGGTGTTGTGGTAGTTTCACTGATGGTAGGAATCTCTGAGGTTGTGGTTTCACTGGCAGTGGTAGCGGGCACTGCCGTTGTTTTGGCTTCACGGACTGTGGTGGTAAGGTCCATTCTAGTTGTAGTTTCACTGGCTGTGGTAGTGGGCAACACTGCTGTGGTGGTTTTGCTTATTGTGGTAGTGGGTGCCACTATGGTTGTAACTTCACTGACTGTGGTGGTAGATGCTTCTGTGGTTGTAGACTCGCTGGTTGTGGTGTTAGGAGCTGCTGCAGTTGTAGTTTCATGGGCTGGAGAAGTAACCACCAGTGTGGTTGTAGTTTCACTGGCTGTGGTAGTGGGCGATGTTGCTGTGGTGATTTTGCTTGCTGTTGTGGTAGGTGTCGCTGTGGTTGTAGTTTCGCTGTTAGTAGTGGCAGGTGCTGCTGTGGTTTTGGCTTCACTGGCTGTGGTGGTGGGTGCCACTGTGGTTGTGGTATCACTGGTGGTGGTAGTGAGTGGCTCTCTGGTGGTAGTTACAGGGGCAGTAGGTGCTTTGGTCGTAGTGTCATGGGCTGGAGTGGTAGGCATCACTGTGGTTGTAGTCTCACTGGCTGTGGTAGTGGGTGTTGCTGTCATGGTAGTTACATTGGTGGTAGGTGCTATCATTGTGGTTTCACTGACTGTAGTGATGGGCACCACTGTGGTTGTGGTTTCTGTGGTTGTGGTTTCACTGGCTGTCGTGGTGGATACCGCTGTGGTGATTGTTTCACTGGTAGTGGTAGGTGCTGTGGTGGGAGTCTCACTGGCTGTGGTGGTGGATGTTGCTATAGTGCTAGCTATGGTTGTAGTTTCACTGACTGTGGTGGGTGCTGCTGTGGTGGTAGTTACAAAGGTGATAGGTGCTTTTGCTGTAGTTTCACTGACTGTGGTGGTAGGTACCACTTTGGTTGTAGTTTGACTAGTTTGGGTGATAGGTGCTGCTGCAGTTGTAGTTTCACGGGCTGGAGGAGTGACCACCAGTGTGGTTGTGGTTTCACTGGCTGTGGTAGTGGGCGATGTTGCTGTGGTGATTTTGCTTGTCATTGTGGTGGGTCTCACTGTGGTTGTAGTTTCACTGTTAGTAGTGGCAGGTGCTGCTGTGGTTTGGGCTTCACTGGCTGTGGTCATGGGTGCCACTCTGGTTGTAGCTTTACTGGCTGTGGTGGTAGATAATGCTGTGGTTGTAGACTCATTGGTTGTAGTTTTGGGTGTCGCTGCTGCAGTTGTAGTTTGGGGAGATGAGGTACTGAGCACCATTATGGTTGCAGTTTCCCTGGCTGTAGTGGTGGGTACCACTGTGGTGGTGGTTTCACTGGTGGTGATAGTTACAATGGTGGTAGGTGCTTTGGTTGTAGTTTCACGGGCTAGGGTGGTAGACAACACGGTGGTTTTAGGCTCACTGGTTATGGTGGTAGGCAGCATTGTGGTTGTTGTATCAGTAGCTATGGTGGTGGGTGTTGCTCTAGTGGTAGTTGCAAAGGTGATAGGTGCTGTTTCACTGACTGTTGTGTTGGTCACCACTATGCTGGTGATTTTACTGGCTGTGGTGGTGGGTGCTACTGTGGTGGTAGGTGCTGTGTTTATAGTTTCTCTGGTTGTGGTGGTGGGTGCAGCTATGGGTGTAGTGTCAAGGGCTGTGGTGGTTGGCCCCACAATGGTTGTAGTCTCATTGGCTGTGATGGTGGGTGCCGCTGTGGTTGTGGTTTCACTGGTGGTGGTAGTTACAATAGTGGTAGGTGCTATGGTTGTAGTTTCACTGACTGTGGTGGTGGGCACCCCTGTAGTTGTAGAGTCATTGGTTTTGGTGGTGAACACCACTGTGGTTGTGATTTCACTGGCAGTGGTGGTTGGTGCTATGGTTGTGGTTTCACTGATTGAAGTGGAAGGCACTGTTGTGGTTGTAGTTTCAAGGGTTGGGGTGACGGGCACCACTGTGGTTGTTGCCTCACTGGTTGTGGTGGATGGTGCCACTGTGGTAGTAGTTTCACTGGCTGTGGTGGTGAGTGAAGTTGGTGTTGTAGTTTTACTCCTTGTGGTGGTAGGTGCCACTGTGGTGGTTGTTACAGTGGTGGTAGTTGCTTTGCTTGCAGTTTCACTGGCTGTGTTGGTGTGCACTGCTGTGATTGTGCTTTCACTGACTGCAGTGGTCGGAACCACTGTGGTTGCAGTCTCACTCGCTGCAGTGGTGGACACCACTGTGGTTGCAGTCTCACTGGTTGTGGTGGTTGGTGCCTCAGTGGTTGTAATTTCACCAACTGCTTTGGTGGTCGAAGCTGTGGTTGTGATTTCACTGGCAGTGGTGGTAGCTGCTGTGCTTGTAGTTGCACTGACAGTAGTTTCAAGTGCTTTTGTTGTGGTTTCTGTTGCTGGACCGACCGGTCCATCGGATGTGATGACAGCAGTTTTTGTAGTCTTTGTAGGCTCACTTGAAGTAGATGTTGTAGCAGATGAGGTTGTTCCATGGCCTTCAGGAAACTTGATCACAATGGAGGGGGTTGTATTTTTTTCATCATACACGAGGCACACTACGAGTACTCCAATTGCTGTGGTTAGCACACAAGCTAAGAGACAAGCCAGGAACATCTTCCACAGAGACCAGTCGCCAGTGAAATTTTTTGTCACCTAAGGAAGAATCGTTAAATTTATTTAAAATATAAATAAATAAAGCTAAATATTTCAATAGAATTATTGCTATTAATAATTTGTTTTAAAGCTACGTATTTAAATATTTTACAAAACAACTTTATCATCTTCAAAGTACTCTCCATTATACACAACACATTTATCAATATGTGATTCCATTCTTGGAAACAATTTCAAACTCATTCATATGGAAGGCTACAATCCTTCCCTCTTTTATTTTCTTCATCTCTTCTGTGTCATCCAATCTCTGTCCTTCCATGTTCCACTGCATTCACAGAAACAAAAAAAGAAGTTGCAAAGAGTGAGGCCAGGTGAGCAAGGTGTGTGGGGCAAGAGAGGTGTGCTGGTTTTTTGACAAAAACTGGCACACTGAGATGCTGCATGAGCAGGTGCATTGTCGTGGTGGCAAAACTAGTCTCCTGCCTGTCACAAATCAGGCCATTTTGTCACATACTGCTACATGATCTTTTCAGAACCTCTAAATAGAAAGCTTGATGAAGAGTCTGACCTGGTGGAACTAACTCCAAATGCACTACTCCTCATATTAAAAAAAAAAAAGCATCATCTTGATCTTTGATTTCACTTGATGTGCTTTTGGGGGTTAAAGTGGTCGATGGCATCTTCCACTGGCTTGATTCATGCTTGGTTTCAGGGTCATGTCTCATCACCAGTAATGACCTAGGGGGAAAAAAAGTCTGGGTCGCTTCAGAGCTGTTCTTTCAAAACACAGCATGTTTCCACTCGGCGCTTGTCTTTCTGGTCAGTCAGAACCCAAGGCACCAATATCTTAACAACCCATCTCTTTCCCAAATCTTCCATTAAAATTAGCTGCACCGAGCCCCAAGATACTCCAGATGACTTCTATAGCTCTTCAATCATCTGCCATAAGTCTGAGCACAAGTACATAAATTTTGTCAACATTTTTGTCCATTCAGGAGGTTGACGAGCATCCAGAACAAGCTTTTCCTCATTTCACCTCTCTTGAAATGAGAAAAGCACTTATACACTTGATATTTTCCCATAATGCTCTCCTTGGAAGCTGTATTCAACATTACAGCAGTTTCTGTGGCATTTTTCCAAAGCAGGAAACAAAATATCACAGCTGCATGCTGACCTCTTAAGTCCACTATCTCTCTCTCTCTCTCTCTCTCTCTCTCGCTCTCGCTCTCGCTCTCTCTCGCTCTCTCTCTCGCTCTCTCTCGCTCTCGCTCTCGCTCACACACACACACACACACACAGATGAAATTCAAGCAAGACTGTTGTATGAAAAAAAACTCACTGGGCCCAGAGAGAACCTTTCCAGGTGACGCCACTGGTGCACTAACTCAGAGCAAGTTGCTCAATGTTCACCTAGCAGGGGATAATGCATATTAAGAAAGCTCTTCCCAGCAGAGCTTCTTTTTTTTTGGGGGGGGGGGGGGAGGAGCGGGGATTCTTTCTGCAATGGAAGAAAGTACTCAAAGCACCTTCATAGCCCTTGAGAATTTAAAAAAAACAACAGTTGCCTCTGAGCTGAATCCAGCTCCTGCTGTCCTCTGTGTGCAGCACAGAACAGAGCAGAGTGCCTCCCTAGGGCTATTAAGATGAGGCTCTTCCAGAAGCCCATTAACACCCTTTGGGGAACAGTTAAATAATGACATTTTTGGTTAGAAGTCAAGCATTAAACCCCAGGTACTCCCTGAAAAATAAGTATTGATTCCCCCATTTAAGTTTTTCATGTAAGCAAGATTAGTCCTTGGACATCCTTTTTGATACTGGAATATAGATTTTGTACATCCTGTGCTTGACCTCAGAGACAGCTTTTTTTTACCATCAGCCTTATCACCCAAGACACTATTCTTTCATTCATGTTCTTCTCTTCTTTCCCCCTCAGATAATTTTGTATGTGGATATGACTATAATAAAGGTTCTTTTAATTTTTCCCTCAGCTATTCAAGTGGAGAAAATTTATAAATATATTATAGCACTTTTCATTTAATGTAATATAGTTCTCTGAGTAATTCCCAGCTATCAAAAACACCCAATTTTCCACAGTCGTTCTTGACATAGTGACTTTAGGATATTGCCTTATTTGGTTGAATAGTAAATTTGGGTTCTCCGGACTGAGTCTCTGCAGTGAGATTAGTTAGAGTGGGGCATCTTTTGGAGCCAGAAGCAATGGGCTAAAGTAAGTTACCCCACACACACCCCAATTCTAACTCTAGCCCTAAGATAGCACAGATCTTATGATCAAGCATGAAGAAAATCTCTTAATAAGAAACAGGGTCAAGAAGACAAAGTATTCCTTTCAGCCACCAAGTCAAAGTGGGGCAAAGGGTTCAAAGTGTTTTCTCAGTCAAGTTGAAAACGCTTAAGATCAGTGCCAGACAGGCTCTGGGAAGGTTCACTGGCAGGTTTTGAAGCTGGATGGAAAAGACAGTGAGGCAGCCTCCCCAGAGGAGGGTCAGAGTGTGCGCAGCTTTAACTCATGACATCATCTTCCACGGGAGCCTGAGTTACAAACAATATCACTAGCTGCCATGCCTGAGCAGTCTTCCAAAAGTTTGTGAAAAGTTGAATGGATGGAATTTTCCTTGGAACTTTTTGAAGCCCTTTCATATTTGTTCTCTTGGCACTTTCTTATGCATCCCAAGTGGGACTCAAAACGTGGCATTTTTTTTTTCATTTGGTCCTCACATCTTTTCTCAAAACTCTCTTTATCAAGATCACGACTTCCAAAATGCAGAGCCTTATAAGCCTCCTTGCATTCTATCTCAGTGACTTGCCATGCTCAGGGATATGACAGATGATCAAACGAATAATAATGATGAGTGAATTGGTGAGTTTTTCCAATAAAACAGTGAGCAGAGAGCATTGTCCCATGGATTGCATCACAACCCATAGAACTCAGGGTGCACCACCATTACCCAGCAGTGTCCAGATCCTCTGTTTGGAGATTCTGCAAGTCTATGGCTCCCAGAGCTGGTACAGACACCTGTTAAATTGAGACCGACATCACCTGTCCCATCAGTTGGTGTAGGAAACTGGCATTCTGAACTGTGAGCTTCCTGGATTCTTGGATTTGGGGATGGCTATAGGTAGAGAAGAATGAGAGTGAAAATGTTTAGTTATTGTATCTGATGGCCAAAGTAATATATGAATATATTTCTAATAAATATAAACCAGATTGTGGCACACCCAAAACTTACTTGATGGAAATAAGATCATTTGACTTCTGACTGAAGGCATAAATGAATGTGTTTATTTTTATTCTCAAAACAAAGACACTGGGGCTGAGCCCCGGTGGTGTAGTGGTTGTGCGCAGGACTGCAGCCCACTGGAACGGAGGTTCAATTCCAGCAGTGGGGCTGGGCCTCCTACTCCCACCACCGGAGAGCAGTGATGCCAAAAAAAACAAAAACAAAAAAACAAAGACACTTATAATTTATACTTTATTGCTTTCTATTATTTAATGACTTATGCTAAAGTTTAGAACTAGACATTATTTATCCTCTTCATATAGAACATACTTATGAAATAAGAATATTCTTCACAAATAGTGTAAGGGGATAATATTTAAAAATCTCATGTTGAAAAGCTTAGAGATCTTAAGGTCTATAAAGAATGATGGCTTTAGATGGCATTCTAAATGAGAGGTAGAATGAAGACATGAACTTTTGGAGGAAGTTAATAAATTGCAATAGCATTCTGAACTGAACACTAGAGTCTAGTGTAAAAATACATAAAAAAATAAATAAAAATAAAGCTAGAAATAAAGAAAAACTAGGAAACCTTTGCTGGGGCCATGGAACTTATGGGTTGCCATGATGGGCAAACTGGTGAAATTCCAAGCACAAGGCCAGTTTCCCCACGGAATTTGTACTATCCTATGGGGTCTCTCAGAAGGCTGCAAGTGTGGTGTGGGAATGCGGAGTACAGCACCCTGGGGATCAGGAGTCACAATCCGACTAGAAAAAAGGAACATGGCACAAATGTTAGAGCCTCCCCACCCACCTCTCACCCCCACTATGGGACATTTACCAGATTTTGAGGCTCCCTGCTATGGGAAGCTAAAGAGATTGTCTAGAAACTTCTGAAGCTCAATTGCTCTCAAAAAAAACTTATGTACAAAAATATGACCAAAATAGTGATAAATTCCATCTAAAAGTATATTAAAGGGTTGAAAATTCATGATGAAGAGACGTCCACGAGGAGAATCTAAAGTTACTTAACACTCGAAGCAACCGTCATGCTTCACACAATTGACGGTGTGAACAGGAAGATGCATCTGAGTATCGCGAGAGCTTCACTGAGCTGTGGACAGAAGCCACCAAACATCCGCAATGAAGTCTCAGAGTGAACTGTGACTTGAAGGAACCTTCTGTAATCTGAGAAAGGTTGACTCCATAGAGTATGAACTATCGAGTTAACGAGATCATTAATGGTAGGACACATCTAGGAGTGAGGCGAGGTGTTCCCTGTGGTTTTCTTTGGTCAGCTTTCCACTGGATGCCCTAAGGGGTGCCACACGGGAAGAAAGTTTTAAGAGTTGAAGAAGAAATTTAGCATGATTGTGTACATATAGACAAAAACATTTATAAACAAAATGCTACTGTGAATGCAGGGATTTGGTAGGTCATTGAATAGGTATAAAGTCAATATACAAATAAAAAAAGAACACCCCACACATCTATCAGTTTGTCTATGCAAAGACATTCAGCTGTGTAGATCATAGCCGTATATAAATAACATGGTGAAGAATAAGGGAACCGACAGGGGAAAAAAAGAAGAAGGAGGACTCCTGAAATGCTCGCAGGACTCCTGTAGATGCTCCATATAGATCAAGCAACAACACTTGAAACAGAGCAAGAAATACTGCCTGGCTTAAAATCAGGAAAGGTGCATGTTAGGATTATGTCCTTTCCTCATAGTTACTCAATCTTTATATTGAGCAAATAGCCTGAAAAAAATTGACTGTATAAAGAAAATTAGGGTGTCTGGGTTGGAGCAAATCTCATTAATAACCTACATTTTACAGATGATATAGCCCTGCTGCTGAAAGTGTAAAGGACTTAAAGTATTTCTTGACGAAGATCATAGACTACAGTCTTCGACATTGATTACAATTCAGTGTAAAGAAAACAAAAATGGAAAAAAATAAAAATAATTTAAAAAAGAGAAAACAAAAATGGTTACAAGTGGCCCAATAAGCATCATGATAAATGAAGAACAAATTAAGTTGCCAAGGATCATATTTTATTTGGATCCACAATCAACTCTCATGAAGACTAGAATTGAGAGAAATCAAACAGGAGATTGCATTGCGAAAATGTGCTGCACAAGATCCCTTTAGAAAGCACTGAACAAGGATGTCACTTGAAGGGTTCAGGTGCTCCTAACCAAGCCATAGCCTTTCCAATCACTCTGTGATTGTGAATGCTGTCTGGTGAATAGGACAGATCATGGAAGAATCAAGGCATTTAAATTATGGCATTAGCAAAGAATACTGAAAAGACAGTGGACTTCCAGAAGAACAAGCAAATCTGTCTTGGAAGAAATGCAGGAAGAATTCCTGGAGTGATTTTGTCTCATGTACTTGGACATGCTATCAGGAAGACCTTCCCTGGAGAAGGGCATCATGCTTGGTCATGGAAAGAGGTGAGAAATAAAGAAAGCCTCTGTGTGAGCTGGATTGACACAGTGAATGCAATGATGAAATATGCATCACAGTATGTATGTGCAGGATCAGACAGCTGCATTCTGTGGCAGCAAATATTTGGGGTTCTTTATAGAGATCATGACTTCCGAAAGGCAGAGCCTTATAAACCTCCACCCTCTCTTGCATTCCTTCTCAGTGGCTTTCCATATTCAAAGGGTACTATAGATTATCAACAGAATAGTCATGATGAATGAATTGGTTAGTTGGAGCTGATTTGACAGCACCCAACAACAATACACCAAAATTCATGTGATTTCTATGCAATACCATGACAATATTGAAAATTGATTCTTTTGTAAGATTTATCATAAAAGGGAATAGGCCAAAATAGAGAAAGAAATGTATGGATCTCTACATTGAAACTTCAAACTACTGCTAAGGGAAGCTAAAGGAAATGGATAAATAAATCAGACTTATTGACTGGGATACTTAATCTTGTTAAAATGCCAATACTTTCAAATTAACATACAGGTTCAATGCATTCCCCACCAAAATCCCAGATTTCATTTTGTAAAAAATTAAAAGCTGATTCTACAATTTGTATGTCCATGAAATCTTAAAACTAAGACAATACTAAAATATGGAAATGTTGACATCATCATTCTACGAGACTTCAGGATTTGCTATACATTAGGAGTGCCCAAGAAAATGCATGAACGGTGCGATGACAAACAAATGCAGCAGTCAAACCAATCCGAGTCCAAACACAGAGCTACACGTACACTAACTAGCTCCACACTTATAGCAAAAGCATCGCAGTGGTTCTGAAGCAAAGCCAGCCTTGACCCTGACTGTTTCTACATGGAACAAGCGGTGACCTCTACTGCAGACTAAATGGAAAAGTTTACTTCCATGGGTAACAGGGCTAAATGTCTAAGGAAAGCAATCAAACTTCTAACGAGTAATATAGGACAGTATCTTTATATCCTTAGAGTAGGTAAAAATGTAATAAACAGAATACAGAAAGTATAATCATAAAAGAAAAGTCAACAAAATAAAATGGAGATCTATGTTCATCGAAACACACTTTACAAAATTAAAATAAAAAAGCAAGCCACTGGAGGGATGGCAGTTCCAGTGACTGTAACTGACAATAAGCCCATAAACAAAAAAAAACAAACCTACATTTTGACTGTGGAAGGGCATGAGCTACTGACTGGGAGCAGGAACCAGGGAGCTGTCTTAAGTGCTCGGAGGCCTGGCGGGGTCGTGGCTCTGCGTTGGGGCGTGATCTGCAGTCGGCTGTTCAATATTACCAGCCACTCCATGGGAGAAAGACTCCTGTCAATGACCCCAGTCTTGAAAAGCCACAGGGAGCCGCTGTCAACACTGGCTCGAGGACAGTTTTGAGGACTATTTTATTTCTAGATCTGGTGCATGGTGACGAAAGGTCTGACAGGCCTGTGTGTGGCTATCAAGATTCATCAAGCTGTCCACTTGAAATGGGTTCTCTTTATGTTTCCTTTACATGTGCCATGCCATAATTGCATAATTAGAAGTGATATTAATCTGTAGCACAAAAACTGAAAAGTAATATTTGGAAATTTGAAAACTATTTTGGAGGTGAGGGAATTTCAGAATGGACTAGCGAATATGACCAAACAGTCTCACTGTATGACACTTGTATCGCCCAGTCTCCCTGAATGAGATGGGGTGAAAAGATACTGACCAAAGCAACGTTGGGAAGGAATGACATCTAGAACCCTAACACCACAAGGAACTGTGCCCAAGCACAGGGAGCTTGTTGATAACGTTGTGAGCCTCAGAGGGCAGGTCAACCATTCTGACACAGCATACATGCATACTGGAACTGAATGATTTAGTACATGGTTGGTACAAACCAGGTTTCTCCGTGTTGCAAAGGGAGTTTACCAAAGCTGGGTAGAAGTCGGTGGGGGGGAGGGGGGGGATGCTAATGTGATCCATATGGTAATAGTTCACAGATAGAGACATCAGAATGAACTCACAGTTAGCTAATATAAATACAGATGATTGTCTATTTGAGAATAGTCATACTATTATCTAGTAACCAGTGATACTATCTTTGTTATTTTACTGTAAATGTGAGCTTTATTTTGAAAAATAAGCAGATTACTTCATTCTGGTTTTCTATCTATGGCTATTGCCCTATCCCATTTACTAAATTCCCAATAAAAGAGTGGATCTTGTGGCCTTCACATTATCAACACAGAACTTGATTCAACACAACTGGCCATCCAATGAAAGAATGACTTCATCAGATATAATTGTCCATTCAAATGTATACAGATTTCATTCAACACATTTACGGTTCTATTTCTGATATCAAAGGCTGTATGCAAAAAAGCAGTGGCATGAAATGTAATTTCAAAACTTATATAATGCCAGTTCTTCCTTCTAAAAACATAGAATAATACTGCATATAAATGAACTTTAATATTTTACTTCAATATAATTTTTCATGCAGACACAAAGAAGACATTCATAATCATAATTAAATGGAAACCATTCACAATAACTTATTAAATAATTTGCTTTCTTTCTAAGCTTAGCCTTCACTTCCCAAATTAACTTCTAACTCTCAAAGACATGGAGAATCATTGAATGTTGATAAATCTGGACCTAACACTGAAATACCCAGGCATCAAACACATCAACATGTCCTACTTTTTCTTCATGTTTTAAAAACAATTTGCTAATTCAATTGAAATCAGCTTTGTTAGCTTCCATTTGAATTTTGATCTGTACCATATTAGTTGAACATGTTATTAAATTGTGATACTCCCCCAAATTTGTAATTTTTGGATTCCTTAATATTTGGAATACCTTTCTTCACAATGCATGACTGATATACAGAAAAAAAATCAAGTTTTTAAACTGATAACAGATGATAAATTGAATTATACATACATAAAAAACTGAGAATGGAAGAACTATGCAGTCAAAAATGTTAGAGCTTTCAATATTAAAAACTAGATCGATTATCAGAAAATACCGTGTTGCTAACAACAATACTCACTAGTTGATTTCCAGAATGTTCTATATTCACTACGTATTTCCCGTGTTTTCTGGCCATTCTGGGACAGCTGATATCACAAGTATACCTCCAGAAGCACTCCTCGGCTCATTCGTTGCCCTTTATAGCTCCAGCCTAAAGAAATAATTGAGTTGATTAACATTAAATCTACTATGATACATCCGTGCCAGTGTGGATTAGCCTAAATAATTATTCTTTATTTAGGATCCACCTTAAAGGAAAAAAATGGAGTAGTAAGCAGTTACAAAAGGCATAAGAAAACCCATCCCACCTCCATAACAATATTCTGCTGTTCTATCGGGAAGTCCACCCAGAAGAAACTATAATCACAGACACTTCTGCTTTCTCTCCCTGAGAAGCATCATCTATCTCATTGGATTCTTCCATATGACATCAGACACAGCCAAGGTGAAACCTGGAATTAAGCGAAGGTGGTCTTGGCTTTATTGTCTAACTAGACCTGATCATTTTTCCTCTCTTATTGGTAACAGCATCTAGGTGTCCAAGACTTCAAGAGATATAGACCTTCACAATCTTTTCCAATACATTCTCTCACCTTGTTTCAGGAAAACTAAATCTCCCTTGGCCCCTATCAGACAGCTATCTGATGAATAAATCTCTGTGAATACCTGAGGGAGTTTCAAAAGGTTCATTGAAAAAAATGGAGTTTAAAATAATGAAAAATTTCCACAAACTTTTTGAAGCCCTTAGCATTCACCAGGCTCTTGTCCTCTCCTTTTCTCATAGGGTTGAATTGGTGGGTAACCCAGAAGACAATGCCTCGGCGTGCTGACAATTTAATAAATAAAGGGCACTTGTGTAAATGGGGATATTTACACTTCTGTAAATTATATTCAAAAGCAACATATTTTTATTCACCTCTCTGCAGAATTATCTCTTGTGGGAATTAAAAGAGCGTAGGAAAGATTTAAGA
Organism: Nesogale talazaci; assembly: GCA_004026705.1. NCBI lineage: Eukaryota > Metazoa > Chordata > Mammalia > Afrosoricida > Tenrecidae > Nesogale > Nesogale talazaci. Next base: position 98,484 of record PVJH01004689.1, read on the forward strand.
ATTAACTGTTAACCTCTGAAGTGAAAAGTTATCAATCGACCCTTAAGACATGTAGTCAAGGAATCCCACATAGGCTTTGCATATAAAACTGGTTTTGAAGAATAGTATTTAAATCACCTAAAAGTCTAGGAATAGTCCTTGAATAGTTGCAATCCATAGATTTCTTGCAAAAGAAGCAAAAACGACAGAGTACACTCTTTGGCAGAAAATGTCACACATACACACACACACACACACACTCCTCACTGCCATAAATTGATACTAACTCATTACAGCCATCTAGAACAAAGTAGAAGTGCCCCTATGGGTTTCGGATACTATGACTCTGTATGAGAATAAAAAGCCAATCTAGTGCCCTCAGAGTTACGGGTGTTTGGGAACGACTTATCTTGAGGCTAGCAGCTCGACAGAACCCGTACCAGTCCTTGAGCAAGCACTATTTATTGGGTCAGAGCCTGGCAGGCTTGAAAGGAAGGAATCACTCAATGGTAGAACTGTAAGAGTCTGTAAGAGCCTACATATCAAGCTAGCATAAGGTTGAGGAAATTGTGCCTAGAAAGAGGGGGTGCAACTAGTTTTGTAGTGGACCTTGGCTTTCTTTCAGCCTAGTAACCTCTAGGTGATACGGCACTATAATGGAAAACAATATATTGTTAAGCTAGATTCTTTTACTTTAATCATTTTATTGGGGGCTTGTACAACTCTATTTTTGATCATTTTATTGGGGACTCTTACAACTCTCATCACAATCCATATATCAATTGAAGCAGGCATGTTTGTACATATGTTGCCCTCATTCTTTTCAAGACATTTACTTTCTATTGAGCCCTTAGCATCGGTTCTTTTTTTCTCTCCTCCCTCCACCTCCTGTTAAACTAGATTCTTAATGATATTGTAGAAAGGTGGACAGCCTAAGGACAAGTCAAGAAAATGCGAAAGCGAATGAAGCAAAGATTGTAAAGACTTAGGAGCTGGGATGCGCCTCACATGGGATACGTGTTATAGAGCCAGAAACCTGGCACCCCCAGAGACTCAATCGCATAATTAAGAGTAGCGACTAAGATTCAGACTTTTTTAGCCAAAGTCCAGATAATGTTTATGCAAACACAGCTTAGAGCAGCATCGCAATAAGTGATGACTTCAAGGAAGACCTTAGAGTCCTAAATATCTTCAGTGAAAAAATTATATGGGAGGAGAAATCTAAACTTTCTTCAACTAGAAAATGGTGAAAAGGTTAAATCATTTACTCGAAAAGTACTTTTTGAGTCTCTCTCAATTCCCAGTGAGAAGTGCCAAGACTGGTGATGACTAAAAGAGACAAGGTTGTTATTCTACTGAAATGGGTTGCTGTGGTTATCGGATGCCAGCACATTGATTTGAACGCCTAGCTATGCTCTGTCTAACAGAAACAAACACTACCCCAGTCCTGTGCCATCCTCACCATGAGCTTGAGCCCTTTGTGGCAGCCAACGTGTCCGTACATCTTGCTGTCCCCTCCTTCATTTTCACTGACTCTGTGCCAAGCATGATGTCCTTCTCCAGAAACCGGTCCCTCCTGATAAAACATTCCAAGCGTGTGAAATGAAGCTCACCATCCCGGCAGCTACGGAGCAGTCTCTCTGTACTTTACCCAAGAGAGGCCGATTCATTCTTCTGGCCAGCTATGATAGGTCCAATCTTCTTTACCAACACCATCATTCAAATGCAACAGTTCTTCTCAGACCTTCCTTATGCCTTGTTCAGTGTTCCCATGCATAGGAGACCATTGAAAAGGCCACAGCCCGGTCAGGGGCACCTCTGCTATCAAAGTGCCATCTTTGTTCTTTGACCCTTTTCAAGAGCTCTTTTAGCTGACTATTGGCCCAGTGCGATGTTTATTTCTTGCCTGCTGTTTCATGAGTATTGATTGTGGACCCACGTAAGAAGAAATCCTTGACAGCTTCCATCTTTTCTCTGTGGATAGCAAAACCTTTATTGACTCTTGAAGTTTGTTTCTGTCCTTTCAAAAGCTCTTTTATAAATTCATTTTCCAGCATAAAGTTCCCATTGAGATCTACTGGAGCGAGGTAAAATACAGAACATGAGAGACATGCAAAGGCCTGAAAAGAGATTTAGTCCCTGGATGAGTAAGCGGTGATGCCTGCCCCATGCTTCCACTCAACCAATAAGACCATGACTTTGGGAACTTATAATTATCATCTGAACCAAAATAACTTTGAGAGGAAAGTGAGGTGGTATTCATAATCCACAATGATGATAGTTTTAAGCCCCGATGTTGCCAGGCAAATCAAGACATGTGGACACTTCCAAAAGCAAAGCAAGCTTGCTGCCATCATGTCGGTGTCAGCAGTAGTGACCTGTAAAGCAGGCTGGAGAACCGCCGTGGTGGATTTCTGAGAGAGTAGCTTTTCCCGGGAGTAGAAAGGCTCGTCTTTCTCCCAGAGCAGCCGGTGACTTCAAACTGCTGTCCTTGAAGTGGACAGCCCAAAGCGCAATCCACTGCTCTACCCAAGCTCCTAGCCATAAGGAATCCACTGAATGAAAAGAATCGTCTTTACTGAATAAACCGATGGTTTTAAAATCAATTTACTATCCAGTGAGAAATTATTTCACTCGAAGCTCGTACAGATTTTACTTGAGATATTTTAAAAACAGACCCTGAGACTCCTAAATTTGACACACGTTCCAGCCAATTGCTTTCCAGTTAACTTCTCCTCATGGCAACCCGGCGGGCGCCAGAGAGAATCAAGCCTGTGTGTGTCCGAGAAGTAGAAGCTTGTGTGCGTCAGAGTAGAACAAGCGTGTGTGTGTGTGTGTGTGTGTGTGTGTGTGTGTGTGTGTGATCAGCGTGTAACGCAGCCCTGTGTGAGTAGTCAAGCGTATGTATGTCAGAATAGAATTGTGCTGAGTTTTCCACGAGTTGCTGCCTTAGAAACAGATCTCCGAGACACCTCTAGGTGGCAGTGCAGAGTGTTAACCATCTGCACCACCCAGGGACTACAGTCTAACAATGGGTGATCTTCCATCAACATATTTTAGTAACATGGAGCATAAACATCATTCTGTGGCTGATGCGATTAATCTAAATCCCAACCTCACTCTCATTAATTAATTAATGGGAGTATCAAAATCGAAAGGTAAAAGCAAGCTACCATGTACTTAAATTGGCATTATACATTTCAAACTTTCTGCAAAGACCACGTTTTTTGTGCCTTTATAGACCAACGGATAGAGAAGCGCTCACCTGGATTACGCTCTTCCGATGGGCAGCGACGACAGGTACCTCTCGCGAGAATGCTGAAGATCTTCCCTGAAAGATCTCTCCCCGCTGCAGAATTTTTAACCAAAAGAATTTGAAAGCTGGTATTAATTGGAAGCAGCTGACAGTGCCTTGACATCTGAGCATATTTTTGTCAGAAGAATACAGAAGTCTAGTAATTTAATAGACTTAATTAAGGAAAGATCTATTAAATTAATATACGAGGCCATTAGTTTACTTTAAAGTCAACAACACTGTTTTCTACGAGTTTATAAAAAATGAATTATGGATCATGTTACACACACCAAATACTTCTGTGGCTGAAATTTCATCATGACTTGATAGTATTCAATGCAACTTTGTTCCTCTGCTTTGAACCCATATGACCACTCCAGCTCACTCATCTCTGGTCTATTCGGTTTTAAGGCCAGAGGTTACTGTAGGTCATCGTGTTTTGTTGAATAAAAGGGAGAACAGATTGCAGGGATCTACATGTGGCCTCCTCCCTGGCAGACAGACAGCAGAGAAGTCGGTGGGGGGAGACGTCAGATGGTGTAAGATATGACAAAATAATAATAATTTATAAATTATCAGAGGTTCGTGGGGGAAGAGGGAGTGGGGAGGGAGGGGGGGGAATTAGGAACAGGTACCAGGGGCTAAAATGGAAAGCAAATGTTTTGAGAGCGATGAGGGAAACAAATGTACAAAAGTGCTTGACAAATGGATGTATGTGTGGGTTGTGATAAGAGTTGTACGAGCCCCCAATAAAATGATTATTTTAATTGGAACCAAATAGCTAGATATCAGATTTCTCCGTCTTTTCAGTACAATTATTTGGAATTGACTTCCTCATTAATTTAAACCTACAAAGATAATTTCAGGGGAAAAAAAACTCATAGCAATTGTAAAAGATGTTTTGCGGGATCTGTTCACAAATCAAATCCATGCATTCACTATTTTTACACACAAAAAGATGAGATAGTAGAATACAGATTAAAGCTATCTGCAAATACGTTGAAGAATCTGCTCCCTCTTGCCTCCTCCCACTCCTTGTGGCCACCAAAAGAAACCAACAGCAGTGGTTAGAAGAGATAAGGAAGCCGGCCTCTCCCACAGCAGAAGTCTGCAGGAGGGCCACTCCGCTGAGGATGAGGAGAAGGAAAGCATCGATTGCGGCTCTTGCCGAAGAAGGTCAAGGGGACACCCTAAATGGGTGCTGATCTATATCTTAGTGGCCTCTCTGACTCAGCCACATTTCGTGATTAATGTGATTGACATGTATTGTCACAAGATGCCTCTTCCAATGCATGCCACACTGATCCTATCTAATCCCCAGAATGCTTTGCTGAATTAAGTGTTATTAGCCTGTTTTCTTGATGAAATACCAAAGCATTTAGTGACATTTCCTGAGACCAGAGATAAGTTTGTGGCTCTCCATTCATTCACCCAAGACGGAATTAGACACTTACTATATTCACAGAGGCGACCTGGTGATGCAGTGACTTCCGTGTGAGGCTGCTCATCGCGCAGTCAGCTGTTAGAACTCATGGGCTGGGTATCAGGAGAAAGATGCCGTGGACTGCCTCTGAGCCCCTACAGGGCAGTTTGACGTAGTCCTGTAGGGTTGCCGTTAGTGGAAATCAACTCAACAACCTTGGATTGGTGTTCATATTCCCTGTGTCACACTAGATGCTGGTAAATATTGGCGAGAATGGAGAAAAGGAAAAGATATTTACAAATGTAATCTCTTCACAGACAGAAGTAAGGGTTTCCAGAGGGTCCAGGAAGTGACAGAGCAAGGGAGGGAAGAGAGGGAGAGGGGAGTTGAGAGCATCGATCCTTGTCTAGTCCCACCTGATGGGATTGAACAACAGAACTGTATGGGAAGAAAAGGAATGAGCAAGATATGTCCATGAAAATATTAATCACAAAATGTAATCTCGTGGATATAAAAGATAACAAAACACACCCAGAGATTCTGCTGACAAGCTTCCAATATAACAAGTCACCATGACGATGGATTCAAGGGCGGAGTGGGACTAATGTCCAGAGCAGACCTGCCCACTAGAGAGAGGATGATGACATATTCCTGGAGAAGATGAGCCTAAGACTCGGTCTAATTCTACGTCCAAGGTTAAAGCAAATGTTCAACAAAGACACCGTGGTTCCCATTAGCTGTGATTCAATTGGAGAATACTTATTTGAGGAGTTCATTACCATCCATGCCAGTGCCTGTTGTTGGCATTGTCAGGCTCTAGTACCTTAATACAAAAGATTGTTGTGTCCATGTGTCTATGGATGGGGAGAAAGAAAACAAATGAGACATAACGCCTAGGAAGCCCAGAGAAATAGATTGTTTACCAGAACAGAACCTTAGAGGGGAGACCCAGGAGAATCTCAGGATGACCACAGAGGATTTGGATGTGTCAACTCTCACTCTGGTATCTTAACTTAGTTCTCAGCTGGGGGCACCTTGAGACAAGCCCTGGCCATCAGATGACAAGAACACAGTAGTCTGCCATCAAGTGTTCTAGCTCTCTCCTACCCAAAACAGGACAGGACTGCATTTTCTTGTCTCCCAGACTTTTTTGTAGTTTCCTTGAAGTCAAGATAATTGATTAGGCTTGTGAGCAGTAAAAAGGTGTGTCACTTAGAGGCTGGTCATTTAGTTCCAATGCAAGCCATAAGCTAACGGGGCCAGGTTGCATTAACCAAGGTCCCAGCATGAAGACAGTAAAAATGTGGAGCAGAGCCCATCCCTAACCAGTGATGGGAAAGCAGTGCATATAAGAAAGATGCCATTGCTGCTAAAGTCTCTGTGAGATTGAGGCCGTGACTGTATTGAGATTCATGCTAGAACCCACAGGGCCTGCAGGGCCACATTAGGCCTCAGTTCAAGGCTGAAAACTAAATATCCGAGCATAATGTAAGGGATGTCAAAGAGTTTATCCAAGACAAAATACCATTGTTTTGTTTTTTCATTCCATTTTCCCATGAAATGTTTGAAGTTCCCTTATACATGGGGCAAGACTGTGGTACCCTGATGTTTCGAGTCTGGATGCAAACAGTCTGGTCAAGCTTAAATGGTGTTAATCAATGTGGCTCTTGAAATTTGGACAGGACAGAAGCTACTGTGAAATGCTGGAACCAACTCAGGCGAGGACTGCCGTGAAACTGGTAACAAGCATGCAGGGAGGGACACAGTTGCAAATATGGGCAGAGCAAAGAGCTGTGAGGTGAGCTGAGTCACAGAAGGCTTCCCGAGGGTGTGACGTCTGAAGCAGATCTTAAAGGGTCGGAGAGATTGGCAGAAGTGGGCGTCATATGTGAGAGTAATTTGAAAGAGAATTCCAGTCCAAAAAATATACATGTGTGTGCTGCCGATGGAGATGCTGCAAGAACTGCAGACACAAGTCTTCCTAGGAATCATGAAGCCCCATATTTAAAGGGTCTCATAGCTTTCTTTTTCTGGTTACTACCAGAGCCTCCTCACTGGTATCCCAGGTCCCTGTCCTCCAAGAACAGATAGGGATCCTAAAATGCTCATCACCATACTCTTAATGAATCGTGGGCTCACATTATAATTAGAAAATAAAGCTTAAATATTTCTAAAAGGCAAGACAAGAGATTTCCTGCAAAATGGGGTTAAATTCTAGAACTTGAGCTCGAACTCCCCTCCCTCCCTCTCCTCCAGACAAGCTGTCTTTTCCAGAAATGTCACCAGAAGTTTGTGTTGCGGACTTCATACATCTGTTACTCTGCTTAGAGCAGGGGCCTTCAAACTAAAGTTGAGCGCCACATGTGGCCCATCGAGGAATCTATCCGGCCTGCTGGGAGTTCTTCCACTGCTGCCTATCCTGCTTAGCTGCCTGCTCATCCCAGGCCCCACAGGGAATTTGTTCATAGTTGTTTTTGGTTGCTGTTGTTGTTTTTAAACTAGAGTTTGGCCCTTCACCACTCTGCAGGACAGTGAACTGGCCCCTGTTTAAAAAGTTTGAGGACCCCTTGGCTTAGAGTGTATTTTTCCAACCTATGCCCTTATCCCCAGATTTATTCCTACTCCTCATTGATAGGAAAATGAGTGCCCCCACATGCCACCCGCAGTGACTTCCACAGTCTACATATGTTAGGTTATGTGGGGGAGGGACGGTAAGGTTGTTAGTGTTACTATCGGTCTAATCAGACCTTAAAATAGGGAGATCATCCTGGATTATCCAGGTAACTCCAACGTAAGCACAAAAAATACCAACCTCAGGGCCATCAGGTTGACGTCAACTCATAGCATCCCTAGAGGGCAGGGTAGAACTGCCATGGTAAGTTTCCGAAACTGTCACTCTTTTATTTTGATCCATTTTATTAGGGGCTCTTACAGCTCTTAGAACATTTCATGCTTCAATTGTATCAAGCATATTTATATGTATGTTGCCATCATTTCCAAAACATTTTTACTTGAGCCCTCACTGTAAGTTTTTTTTAATCATTTTATTGAGGGCTCATACAACTCCTATCACGATCAATACATACATCAATTATATGCAGACCACATTTGCACATTTGTTGCCATCAACATTCTCAAAAATTCCTCCTCCTACCCAGGCCCCCTGAAAAGACCCCGTCTTTCTCCCACGGAGCGGCTAGTGATTTTCACCTACTGATTGTCCTTGCAGTTAGCAGCGGCAAAGTAGCCACTGGGCTCTGAGAAATAGAAAAGGGATACAAAAGTGAGACACAGAAGAGTCTCACTATGGGACGATGGTTAGAGAACTGCCGTGAGCTCCAGAATGTGGGTATCCTTCCGCAGCTGGAAAAAGTAAGAAAACGACGACTTTTTGAGAGCTTCTACAAGGACTCTGATCCACCAGCCTCGCGGAGAACACGCCCAGTTTATCCAAATTAAGGGTAAGGTGGTCCCGTCCTGGGAAACTGACATGCCTTCAGGACTCGGGGCAAATCTCCCCCTTGGCTCCATGGAGAAGACTCCTGTTTTGAGTGCCTCCTCTCTCAGCTTTCTCCTGCTTGCCCCAGAGCATTCCGGAGAGGGCGAGCATTCGGGCCAGAGTCAGAGCAATGGTTTGGACAGAACGGAGGAGTTCATGGTAGCAGGTACTTGGAGTTTCAAAGGACCTGCAGCTCACCGGAGGACCTGGAATAATCTAGATTTAGGATTTGATTTGGCTAACAGTAGACCTTCCACCATTGACTGGCTCTCCAGCTTGTCTTCTTACTGGTCAGCTATCTACAGCAGACTCCCTGTCCAGGTACATGCTCCACTGCATGACAGAATCCATGCGACCCTCTTGTCGCTGGGCCCCAAAACCCAGAGTCAACAGGACCATTGTGAGGACAGTGTGAACACCCTGTCTTTCCAGGTCCATACATTTTCACTATCTCCATGAATAGTCTTCCATTTAAATCAATTCTTCTACTTGATATTCTTGCTAAGAGTGTCCTTTCTTCATTCTCTCAGTGCCTATCCTAGCTGCTAATTATGTAGTCATGTCTGGGATTTTATTTTTAATATCATTTATTTGAGGTCAACATTCCCATGAATGGTGTATGTGGAGACTTCGACACCATTTTATCCCCAGAACCTGACACCATGCTCCGTACATGTCACACCCTCAGGAAGTACTTATTGGATAAACAAATAAATCAATCCCATGTGCCCCAAAGACATTTCATTGCTTTTTTAAAATATATGATACTCATACAGGGTAACTACCCAAGGCTCACATTAACTGTGTCATAGACTTAGAACTAGAGCTCTGGACATTCTGCTAGGACATTCTGAATCCATTAATCAGCAGACCCTCTAACCCTGACTCAGAAACACACAGGGGTAGGTCTACCTCTGACATGCATGGACTCGATGGCTATGAGATGGTTTTCAATTGTCAAGTCAGACAGCTAAGAATGATGATGTTATAATACACATGGGGCAGGATGACTCGCAAGTCAAACCAAACTCACTGCCATTCACTCCATGCCAACTCATGGCAGCCCTGTAGCAAAAAACTGCCCTGGGTGAGTTTCTGAGACTAACTCTTTAGAGGAGTACAAAGCTGTGTCTTCCTCCTTCAGAGTGGCTGGTGCTCTCGAACTGCTGATCTTGCAGTTAGCAACCCAACACATAACCACCATGCCACCGGGGCTCCCATGACTCCAGGGTCACCCTAAAATGTACCTGGAAAGAGAACCTGTCACTGGCCCAGTAAGACTATGAACTGCCCCCATCGGATTTTTAAGGCTATAATCACTATGGAAGCAGACTGCCCCATCATTTTCCCACAAAGCACCAGGTGGGTTCTAACTGTCAACCCTTCCATGAGCAGCAGTGCTTAACAATTGTGCCATCAGACCTCCCTTGCTGTGTACCCCTGACCAGATGCTGCCAGTGTGACTCCTGGAATCCCTGCTACCAGAGAGAAATAACTCAGCTTTGTACTTGGTGGTGGGGGAATTGGATGAGCCTCCAAAATGCTTGTGGAGGAATTCCAGTCATTTACTTCCATTTTGCCACCAGGTGTTTGAGCACCTCTGTGGATCCTCCATTCTGAGCATGTGAGATACCTGGGGAAACTCCCAGGAAACTTTTGAATCAAACCAATGCCAAGACTCACTCAGAAGCAGGAGCTCCGAACTGCTCAGAGCAGGGTGGCAGGGTTTGATTTGGTTTTCTATTTTACTTCTTAAGTGTGTGCATTGATTCCGACAAGCCATTCAGGCTAAGGGAGAACTCCTGATGAGAATTAAGGGTTATTTCCCTGTCATAGCAGATTGCTCATTGTTTTGTGTATCTCTTCATATTGCTGACCACAGATGGCTCTGCTGCCCTCCAAAGCACTCACCTTGAAGGCAGGTTAGAAGGATGACCAGGTACAGCCTTGAAGGGAAAAGCTCATCCTGGCTCAGAAATCTGTAACAGCATGAGCAAAGGCAATTCAGCGCCCACCCCACCCCAACTTCATAAGAGTGGGAGTAAGACACCTCTTTTATTACAAGTCCTCCTGAGAAGCCATCCTTGTCCAGGTGCTGTTTCCTGAGTCTCTACCCAGCCCCTGCAGGAGTAGAAAACTCAAACCAAACGCACATCATCAAGAGACCTGTAGGACTGAGTAGAGCTGTCCCAGCGGGTTGCCATGGTGATGAATCTACTTGCTGTTGTTGTTGTTGTATGCCACGGAGTCCCTTCTGACTGATAGCAACCTAATGTAAAGCAGAACAGAACACCACTCAGTGCTGCCCCAACCTCACAATGGTTCTTATATCCAAGTCCATTGAATTTGTCAATTCATCATGTAGAGAGTCTTCCTGCCCCTCTGCTTTACCACGCCTGATGTCCTTCTTCAGGGACCAGTCTCTCTTGACATGTCCAAAGCATGGAAGACCTATGCCTCTTATGGGAGCAGAAATTGAGTGAGGGGTAAAGCAAGGACTCAGGTGCCTTCACCAGTGAAGGGAAGATTGTTCTGTTCCAGCCACTGGGATTTGTGCCTGGAAGCTGTTACAGTGAAAGCTCTTCTGTCATCGCAGTCTGGTAGCCAACAGCAGTCAGTCACCATCCCTGCCCCAGCACGTCAGCACACTGAGTGTAGCTGCCAGGCCAGCTTTGCAGCAAGAACTTTGTGTCTGTGAGGGAACTGGCAGAGGGGCAAAGGCTCATCTTTACCCAGCAGCTCAGCCTGACTGTTTATCATGCTGGAGGTTTCAAAGTTAAGCAATATCTGGGGTTGCTTTAGAGTGATGTACATAGATTCAGACTTAGTTCGAATTCTTAAGACTGTTTGGTGGTCTTTGGGGTTATTCAAGGATTTGTTTTTTGCCCCCCATCATGGATACTCCTAAATGTTGCTATTCTGAGTGCTGTCATCCTTCAAAACCAAGAAACTACAAACATTTCCAGTCATGCTTGAGACCGTGCACCAAAGGAAACAAAAAGAATGACTACAAAAAAAAGACTACAGATTTTTTTTTACAGATTTTTAAAAACTGAAATATAAACATGTGGTAGGTTAACATGTACTGCGATCAAACTCCTGGTAATATGTAACAGTAATAGTTAGTTTGGCATTTGACTGTGTTATTTTGTTTCTATGAAATAGGGGAGCACTCTAGAGACAGGCTGTTCATGACCTATGAAGGTCATAAAATGACCCCAGAAAAAAATATATATGCAATGAGCCTAAGAAAGATCATTGTGACATTGTCCCAAGTTTTGTTTTGTTTATCTTTGTGTGGGCATCACTGCCTCAGGTGGTCGTGGGCACTACCCAGTGCTGCTCCTGAGAGCCGCCGCTGGATTGGAACCGCCAAGCCCGTGGGCCACAGTCCTGCACTCAGCCACTTATGCCACCGGGGCTCAGCTTGTTTATCTTTGACATTCCATTTGTCTGTTGGCCAAAGGTCTATTACAGAATGTAATTTGAAAGACATGTTGCATGTGCACTGTAACCCAAGAGTGTGTCTAAAGTTTGTGTACACATTGAATCATTCAAAGATCTTGAAAAATCCCCAAAGTTCGGCCCCCCACTCAAGTACTTCCTCATGGCAAGAACACTTTGGTCCATGATGCTCACCTTCCCGACACAAACACTGAAGACAAATGGGTGCATAAACAAAGATAAAAGCTGATGGTGCCCAACTATCAAAGGAAGAAAGCTGATGGTGCCCAACTATCAAAAGATATAGCATCTGGGGTCTTAAAGGTCTGAAGGTAAACAAGTGTTCACCTGACCCAGAAGCAACAAAGCCCACATGGAAGAAGCACACCAACCTGTGCGACAATGAGGTATCGAAGGAATCAGGTATCAAGCATCAATGAACTAAAAAATATATCATTATAAATGAGGAGGAGTACAGATTGGGAACCCAAAGCCTATCTGCAGGTAATGGGCTCATTTTGGGGAGGGGATGAGCCAGTCAGAGTGCAGTGTAGCAATGATGAAACATAAAGCTTCCCTCTCATTCTTCAATGCTCCCCCCCCCAACCCCCCCACTACATGATCCCAATTCTACCTTACAAATCCGGCTAGACCAGTGGATGGACACTGGTATAGATAGGAACTAGAAACAGGGAATCTGGAACTGATGATCCCTTCAGGACCAGTGGTGAGAGTGGCAATACTCAGAGGGTGGAGGGAAGGTGGAGTAGAAAGGGGGAACTGATTATAAGGATCTACATATATCTTCCTCCCTTGGGGATAGACAACAAGGAAATAAGTGAAGGGAGATATTGAACCATGTAAGATATGACAGAATAATAATTTATAAGTTATCAAGGATTTACAAGGGAAGGGGGAGCAGGGAGGAAGGGGGAAAATGAGGAGCTGATACCAAGGGCTTAAGTAGAAAGCAGTGTTTTGAGAATGATGATGGCAACAAATGTACAAATGTGCTTGACATACAATGGATGAATGTATGGATTGTCTGAGCCCCCAATAAAATGATTATTTTTAAATCCCAATGCCCACACACCAGTCCCATAAGCAACTGGAAGTGAAATTCAGAGAATCCATAGATTGTAAGACTCTCAGGGAATGTCAATGTGTGGCCAGGTTTTAGGCAGGCCTTCATTAGTCTTCAATGTCCACTGCAGGTGAGTCCATTCTAACTGAGAGTAACCCAATCAATGTAGAGCTTCCTCACAGGGTTTCTCTAGCTGTAAACTTTACAGAAGAGAATTGTCAATTCTTTTTTCCCATGGAGCAGCTGGAAGGTTTAAGCTGCCGAATTTCCCATGAAAACCTGAGCATATAAGCAATGTGCCACTAGGCCTCCTTCTCTCTTTTTACTTGCTTGTAATTTCTTCAAATCTAGGCTAAAAAATGAGGGCTTATAAAGGAGAAAAAGACCCAACTGACCTGGCTGAAGCTGTCTTCTCAGTGGGCAATGCTTTTCCCTTAAACATCTCCCTGGCTGAGGTAGCTCCATGGCTAGACTTTCACAGACTGATGAGAATAGTGCTGGCAGAAGGGCAATGATTTTGTGGTTCATTCATTTTGCATTTGCATTTTTCTCCAATTCTCTCGGCTATTCCTCTACAAAGAAAAATGCTGTACTTTGAATAATACAAATTCAAATTCAACATTTTAAGTTAATCCATCCTACCAGCTAACATTCCATAAGTCATATTGAGTTTCTTGCATGAGACAGATACCATGGTGGGCACTGGCATTGTATGCGGCTGCTGTCGAAAGATCCTTTGGAGACATATCCGAGATGCACTGCTCCAACACAAAAGCACAAACACTGCCTGGCTCGACACCCTCCTCACCATCACTGCCGTGCCTTGTATAGGAGCCAAACAGGAAAACGTTCATCAAGAGGGATTTGGGGATAGAGCGAGGAAGACAGTGAGAATCACACCATCTCTAATTCCATAGCAGATAATTTTATATGAACAAGAATCCGTGGTTGTGAATTGACACTGTTTAAATTGATAAAGGCTTCCATAAAATTGTAGGAAGACCTGAGCTGTGATCAGGGTGTCTTGAAACTTGGACTCAGGGAAAATTTAGGGAAAGAAGACTGAGCCATGAAAATTAAATTTGGCCTCAAAGGATGTTATGAACTTGGCGCCTTCATGTGCACATGCTCTAAGCCAGCAGTTCTTAACCTGTGGGTCGTGACCCCTTTGGAAATTACTTCTCATTTGACAGCTCTCTTCTTTAGAGCATAATACCATAAGTCAGCGGATCTCAACCCCTTTGGGGGTTGAAGGACCCTTCACAGGGGTCACATGATTCATAAGCATAGAAAAATGCCAGTGTTGAAGTAGCAATGAAAATAATTTTATGCTTGGGGGGGGGGGGTCAGCACAAGCTGAGGAACTGTATGAAAGGGTCACAGCATGAGAAAGGCTGAGAATCACTTCTCTCAGCAAAGTACTCCATTTCACTAAACAAATGAAAGAAGTATTAGTTATTGTTAAAGAACCAATTAGCATGCTTGTTGGACTCCTTTTATCCCACTGCTTTTTTTAGGAATAATAGATGATAAATGGATAGAAAAGAGAGAGCATCGTGGGTCAATTCCAACTCTTCGAGACCCTATAAGACATAGTGCAATTGCTTGGTAGGGTTTCTAGGACGGCCATCTTTACAGAAGTAAATGGCCTCCTCTTTCTCCCATGAAGCTTCCGATGCATTCACGCCTCTGACTTTCCAGTGAACAACCTGATACTTACCCGCTGGACCAGCGCACCATGATCTCAGGACAATCCTGTCTTGCTCTCACAGGACCCTGTCCCTCTTCTTTCTCTCAAAGCTACTTCCAAATCCATGTTCACAGTCCAGGCTCAAATTCAAGCCTCCCCTTTGAAAGTGCCCCCCTGAGAAGTATTATCTCACTTAATCTTCTTTATTAACTAGAGTCAATATTTTAAAATACATCACTTCATTCTTAGAAAGCCTTTTGCTTTTTTCCACATTGGCTACTCTCTATTTTTATTATTATTATTTACTGGAGTAGATTGTCTAATTAGCTGACAAACACATTGAGGATACCCCTAAGACTTACCAAATCTAGAGGAAGTATAGATTTGGTTGCCCAGTGACTGCAATGAACAGCATGCACACTCTAAATGCAGTCTACTCAAATGCATGTGTAACTCAGAGTTCACTCACCACACAGCACCCATAGCACCGCCATTGTTAGGTACCACCCACTCAGTTCTGACTCTGGATGACCCTATCACAACACAGCAAAACATTGCCAGGCCCTGTACCATCCTCCCAATTGCTGCTCCATTTGAGTCCATTGCTGTAGCCACCATGTTCATAGAAGTGTAGCAATTCAATGATGTTTGAGTCTATGATCACAAATAGATATTGATAACTATTGGGGGGGGGGGCAGACACTTGAAGCATTTGGTTCCTAAAAGCATTGAAATGCAGCTGGAAAAAAGTCCAGCCCAATGCACTGGATCCAAGTCTCAGTCCTAGACTACATGATTTTTTTCAGATTCAGGTGGGAGTTCAACAAGTTCCTGAATCAAGGCATTGATAAAACTGCTGGCTTGAGTCAGCATTGACTCAATACCATTGAGTCAGAACCTACCTATAACAATTCCATGCACAAGAGAACCAGCCTTACTATTGCTCCTGTCCCTGAACCCATTGTTGCAACCACAATGTCACTCCATGGCCTGAGGCCTTCCTCTCACTGCCCTTCAACTCCTCTATGAGATCGTAGAAGAATAAAGTGAATGAGGAGCGCATGAGCTTGTTCAGGAGGGCTCAGTGGGCTCAGAAACTCAGAACAGCTCCTGGGATGCACACTCACTCACAAGCTCCATAGGCTGCTCTTCTTCTCTGGCTTCCTTACTGTCCCCTAGATTGTCCTGAAGCCAATAAACACCTTGGAGAGAGCTTGTTTGTTTTCCACTAGCTTTGTTTCATGGATGGTAGATTCGGACAAAGCCTTCAGATGCAATTCATTTGTGGAAGTCGATGCTCCCAGACATCCCAGAGAATTGGAGGAACAAATTCACAGTCACTGTTCTCTAAGAGGCATCGGTAACCAAGGCCTCCCCAATCCCAGCGAGTCCAAGCTCAGGCACTTACACTTCACCTGATCTCCAACTAAACACCCATTATCGCATCTGTTCTCTGTTTCTGCATTACTAACAAGCCTGTCTGATGCAGTTTGATGGCTCCTCACTAAAGAAAACCCAATCTTTTTTAAATAGATGATTTATTTCACTTTCCTATTGGGATGTTATTTGTTTCATTGCCAACTTCTTTTTGAGATGCTGTTCTGAAGTATGATGATAATATTTTGGGGCATAACCATTACACCAATCATGGCATCATACATTCTACAGATAGAAGGGCTCTAAAAACCACCCATGGAGTTGGTAGTCTCCTGTAAGCCAAGCCAGCAGTTTTATCAATGCCTTGATTCAGGAATTAAACTTGTTGAGCTCCCACCTGAATCTGAAAAATATCATGTAGTCTAGGACTGAGACTTGGATCCAGTGCATTGGGCTGGACTTTTTTCCAGCTGCATTTCAATGCTTTTAGGAACCAAATGCTTCAAGTGTCTGCCCCCCCCCCCACAATAGTTATCAATATCTATTTGTGATCATAGACTCAAACATCATTCCATCAGGTTGGAATTCTAGTTACACAATCACCTTAGGGTTTTTCTAGAGTTTACTGTTATAAGTAATAGGATTGTGCAAATGGCAACATGCCCACCTTTGGATACAGGAGGTTTCTGATGCTGTGCTCTTAGTCAATACCATTGAGTCAGAACCTACCTATAACAACTCCATGCACAAGAGAACCAGCCTTACTATTGCTCCTGTCCCTGAACCCATTGTTGCAACCACAATGTCACTCCATGGCCTGAGGCCTTCCTCTCACTGCCCTTCAACTCCTCTGATGGTCTCTCCTGACAACACATCCAAAGCATGTGTGATGAAGTCTCATCCCCCTTGCCTCTAAGGAGCCCTCTGGCAGGACTTCCTCTGAGACAGAAGTGGTTGTTTTTATAGACATCCATGATACTTTTGATATTCCAAATCGGCTACCCCCTTCAGAGAAAGTAGCCACTGAAAGCCTTATGAATAGAATCGAGTATTCTGATGAGTTAAATAAATGTCAAAAACATGGGGTTTTTATTGGTCAAAGGATACAATTATTTATATCTTAATAGATAATGACAAATTGAAGATCCCCTGGTGGCTTAATGCCTATGCTTGCGCTGTTCCCAAAGGATCGCTGTTTGAAACCATCAGGCACTCAGCAGGAGAGAGACAAGGCTTTCCATTTCCTTAAGGCAGTAGAGTCTCAGAAGCTCACAGGGGCAGTTCTGCCCTTTCTTCTGGGTTTCTATGAGTCAGAATCCACTCTCTGGTTGTGAGTTTGGTTCTTCTAGTTTTACCTTAAGAAAAAAGACAGTGAGCATTACCATTTTCAAGAAAGAAAATTATATTCATCAGCAGTTACCTGCCATTCCCAATTCCTTTAGCCCAGTGGCTCACAATTCGTGGGCCATGACCCCTTTGCGAGTCAAACGACCCTTTCACAGGGGTTGCCTAATACCATAGGAAAACATAAATATTCACAATATTTATGTAGTTACATATTGTTTTGTGATTAATCACTAAAATTTAATTGTTTAATTACTGGTATTTTCAATTTGTAACAATGAAAATACATCCTGCATATCAGTTTTTTTTCTTGACGATTCATAACAGCAGTAAAATTACAGTTAAGAAGTATCAACGGAAATAATTTTATGGTTGGGGGTCACCACAACTTGAGGAACTGTCTTAAAGGGTCATGGGCTAGGAAGGTTGAGAGTCACTGCTCTAGCCCCTTGCAATCACCGATGTACATTCAAGAATCAGTCACAGGGGACATGGAGAGTGACTGGGTGCGATCCTTTGGAGAGAGGGTTGATGAAAATGAGTGTGGTAATGATTGCACAGATTATGGTGAAAAGCCATTGAATTTTGTTCTTTCGCTCAATCAAGCGGTTTGTTTACGTACTTATTTTTAATAAAGAAATTGATTCATAACTTGAATACTGGGGGTCTTGAAGAAGAAGTGGAGGGAAAGCATGAATGGCAGAAAAGGAAGATTCCTCAAAAATTAGTCGCAGCAAGAAAGGCAATCTGTCTTGCATGGGTAAGAGGGACTAGCCATTGCCCAGCTCCCAGCAGCAAGATGCGCCTGAGGCTCCTGGTTTAATCAGCTACCTAGAAAAAGTCCAGGAGCATATACTTGCAGTGACTGGCACTAACCTGGCACACATTTCAGGAGAGCCAAATCATTGCTGTGGTGCCCCCCAACAGAGGAGAGGCCTGGGAAGGGCAGATTATTCATGGAGAGATTAGTCTCAGGTCTTTCTACAGTTACTCAACTTGGTCTATCCCAGAACATTCTGTAATGATTTCCACAAGTTGCAAAATGCATAATTATACTATACTTGGCAACTCAACCATTAGCAGAACCCCCAACACTGAGTTCCAGGTGTGGCAAGACATGTCAAGAGGAAGCCCTGAGAAATTCCTCAACCACAAAAAACAGTAAACCAGAAGCAAGCCAACATTTTTGGAGGGACTGCAGATGTCCATGCCACCACCTCCCAACTCAATTCTAGGTGTATGTGGGCGGGTGGGGGTTTGGGGCAGGAATCCCAATAGAGGTGGGGCTGAATCTTGAAAAATGATAGTGGGTCATAAAGTAAATCAGACAGTGACTCTGTTTTCAGCTTTTATTCCAGATGTGGTTTCACTGCTTGAGCCAATTAATACAGCTGGTCATTAGGTGCCACTGAGGGGAGCCAACTCTGTGTACAACACTGCCCAGTCACGCAGTAGCCTCGCAATGGTTGTGATGTCTGCGCCGATGGTTGCAGCCACTGGCATGGAAATGGGTCCGTCTTTCTTCAGTTGCGTTTGGTCTCCAGCTTTTCACATGTGTACGAGGCAATTGAAAATACCCAGGCTGGGGTCCAGCTCATCTTAGTCCTAAACGTGGCGTTTTTCCTTTTGAACACTTTCAAGAGGCCTCGGGCCGCAGACTGACCCAGCACAACGTGTCTGTTGATCTCTTGACTATGGCTTCCATGAGCGTCGGTTGTGGACTTCAGCAACTTCAACCTTTTCTCTGTTTACCACAGTGTCACCTGCTAGTCCAGTTGTAAAGACGTTTGTTCTCTTTCCGTTGCGTTGTCATCCATCCTGAGGGCAGCAGCCCTTGACCTTCACCAGCAAATGCTTCAAGTCCTCCTCACTTTCAGCAAGCAAGGCCATGTCCTCTGCACATCACAGATTGTTAATAAGCCATCCTTCAATAGTGATACCACAGTCGTCTTCATATAGTACCACTCCTGGGACTTACATGGTTGCTCAGCATACGTAAGTGAACAAGGATGATGAGAGAATACAACTCTGGTGCACACCTTTCTGAGAGCAGTCACTGCGTCCATCTATCTTGTCAAAGGTCGTCCTCTTTTTCCCTTGCCGGTTCCTTTACCAAATGTGATGGCCTTCTCCAGGGACAGAAGCCTCTTGACAACAGGTCCAAAGTATGTAAGACAAACTTTGAGATCTCTGTAATAAGAGATGATGTTCTAGTTAGAATAAGAGGTGTAAGAGCTAATGTTGTTGGTGTGGTCGAAGAGGCTCTAGTTTCAGAAGTTGTGGTAAATCTTCCCATAGAGCTCAGCAAAGTGGGCTGTTGTCTTGCTGGTAGTGAGTAATGTGTTAGGGAGGAAGCATTGGTCTCATGTGTGGTTTTAGAGAGTTGCTGGATGGTTATTTATGTAGAGTTTTATAATGAATTTTATAAATGCTTATTTCATGAGTTTTCTTGTTAGGGAAGGCAAGGATGCTTCAGGAGGAGATAGGGTAGTATGAAATTCTGGGATGAGGACTGAGTATGTGGTTATCATAGCATACCTAGTGTGGTTGACATGAAGTTTCAGCCATTGTATAAGGCTGAATAGCATACCTAGCATACCTAGTGTGGTTGAAATGAAGTTTCAGCCATTGTATAGTTCCAGAACTGAAGACAATAATGACAAAGTCACTAGGTAACCATGAGTATGTATCTGTCATTTTCAGTTGCTGTGTTTAGGCCTGGTGGCTACAACATCAGGCTTATAACAGAGGAGCCCCGCTACTGTAGTAGTTACATGTTGGGCTACAATCCACTTGCTCAGGAGTTCGAAATCACCAGGTGCTCCTCAGGAGGCATATGAGGCTATCTACTCCCATAAAGAGTTAACTGTCTCAGAAACCCACAGGGGCAGTTCTACCCCATCCCATCAAGTCGCTGTGAGTCAATATTGACCTGGTAGCAGTGAGGTTTTTTGTTTGCCTGTCTGACTGTCTTTGGGGGCTGTAGACCTAAGGCCCTTTCTCTTCTGTGGTGTGTGTGTTGAAAGAGCTGGAGTCTCACTTGAATTTTTAGTTCAGACAGGTGAGATAGTGGATGCTCTGGTCACAGAGCTTGGATGGACCTTTGACTCTAACGCTTGTGCTAAGACTTATTCCTGACAGATGGAAGATGGGCTATGGAGCTCCTGATGGAAATGATGGAGCACATGAGAAAGTGTGGGGGGAAGTGGAGGTACATTTGTGTAGAAATGCTGTCCTACGTGAGCCCTGTGTTGTTTATTGAGGGTGGGGGGGATTCACTGGGTGTCCTTTGAAGCAGTGGCAGTAGGGGATACTGTAGAGAAAATCATCCATGGAAAAATGTCATCACTTGTGGTAGTTACATCATCTCATGGCAACTTGAGGGTATTAAGAGTGAAGGGGTGAAATCTAGTCTGTTGATCAGGTCTCCTTTCTGAAGCTATCTCCTTGTGGGCATAGCCTTCAAAGGAGGATTCTGGGGACTTCCTCTCTCTCTCTCTTTTTCACCATCCTGTTGAGGAGCCACACTCAGAGAGCTGGAGAAGCCACATGGAAACCTGTGCTAACACTGAGATGCTTCCACCAGCATTGGATCCACAAGACGTTTTGCCCACTGACCTGTGATCTTCCTGTATTTGGCATCATTGTGTGTGCTGTGAGAGTCAGAAAAGGAATTATGGACTAGTATCGAACATATGAGCTAATGTCAGACTTCTAGACTTGCTCTGGATTGGGTCAGTTTGTTTTCCCAAAATACAATTGCTCTTTGATAAAGTTCACTCTTACACACATATGAGAGTATCTGTATTTTTTCTCTTGTTATCCCAACCTAACATATCACTATTGCTGTTGAATGAAGAGTCATCATCCGTCATTTTCTCTGAGTCTCTAGTTCCACTAGTTAGCTATGGTAGTGGCAGCAGATATCTCAGAAGTTGTCAAGTAATTAGTCACTCCATTGCTATGAGAAAGAACAATGAACAGTTATTTCAACAGGTGTACTATCAATGCGAGTTGCTGTCTGGCTTACGGTGCAGGACATAGTGGCTGCTGCAGACATTCTTTCAGTGGAACTTATAACCTTGGGTTCTCTAGTCACCGTGCTAGTTTCCATTGATGTGATTGAGATTGTAGAAACTGCATCTCATGATTAGTGTTCATGGGAAGCAATGAATGTATGAGAAGACAAAACCAGCACAGGCAATCTTGGAGATGAAGAAGAGTCAATACTACTAGTGACTTATCATTTCAGTTTTACTGCATAATAGAAGTGGCCTGTGCTCACCAGAAGATAAAATATGAGAAGTTTCATAGCTGCAATATCTGCTCAGACTTTCTAAAGATAAAGTCATGGTCATAGGCATTATAGTCCTGATTGCCATCGTGACAGGGAGAGACCCTGACTGGAGTTGAGTAGGCGTCATTGCGGAGGCCGTATTCTATGGCTGTGTCTTGCCTATGAGGGATCTGTTTCTTGAATTTGTAATGAGACTTTTTTTTTTACAGCACTAGGGAGTAGAAGATGGTGCCTGGGTTGTCGTTTGTCTGGTGGTACGTGATGGAGAAAATACATTTGTGAAACCTGAGGTTCTAAAGATATAGATTCAACTGTGCTCTTTACCTGTTCTGTGTCATTTGTGCTTGCCAAGGACATTGTAGTGGTCTCAGCAGGAGAAGGGTTAAGGAAGGCTGTTTGTATATAGCTTGTACCACTCTTGGATATATTTGGAGCAAAACTTCTAGATGTGGTCACTGGAGTGGTTGTTGTTGTTGGGTTACAACTATCACTGAAAGATACAAAGGATGTCTCTAATGGTGCCAGAGGATTGGATATGGCAGAAGTTTTCTCAGTGCTACTAACTCCATTTGTTTTTGATGGCTCAGAGGTAAGGGACGTGGTCCTGCGAAGAGCAGGAGACCAACCAGCTGTTTCTATAAATGGCAACAGATTTGGAGATGATCCATTAGTTACTGTCTTGCTAGCAGCAGATGATGTGGTGGAGGGTACACTGGTCTCAACTGAAGCTGAAAAACAGCAGATTTTGTTTTGTTCCTTAGGGACAAGGATGCTGCAAGAGGAGAATGGGTAGTATGGACATCTGACATGGGGGCTGTATGTGTGCTTCCTGTATCCCTGCTGTTTGTGCCTGAAGTGAGTCCTGTAGTCCTTTTAACAGGGACCGTGGCTGTGGGATTGGATTCATAAAGTGACCAGATTTTAAGTGGGACACCATTGACCGGGGCGGGGTGGGAGGGTCTTGATTAAAAATTTGATCTATATGGAGCAATTAAAATTTTCATAGAAGACAAAGATATTTATTTTAATGTTAAAATACCACAGGACATTGTTAAATTGTTAAAAAGCAGGACATCTGTTCACCTTGGGTTGAAAGCACTGATGACAGAGACACTGGAGATCCATGATGTCACATCCGGAGTGCTGGTGGTTCCCCTGTGGGTACTACTGACATTTATCTCCCCTGAGGTTGAGGTTGAAAGTGTTGTCATCTGACTTGAATGTGGGGTCCTGGTCCCAGGGGTAGTGGGTGCTGTTACCTCAGAACTTGTATCTTTGTCTGTTAAAGTGGCAGTGCGACTTCCTTCTGATATCATCCATTGAGTGCTAATCCAGTGGACTAGCTAGTGTGCTGCTTGTGGGAAGTGATGTGGTATGAGAGGGACCAATCACCTGTGAGCTGGGAGGAAGTCCATTTGGAGAAGTGGCACTGCCCCATGTGAGAGCAGAGCTGTTGGATGGAGAGGATGCCATGTCAGGAGGCACTGGGGCAGTACAGGCTACTAAGGCAGGGTGTGACTGGGTACCTGGCATCAGTGGTGAGCAGATGGGTTGAAGTGAAAATCATGGTCATCTTCTCCAGAT
Organism: Nesogale talazaci; assembly: GCA_004026705.1. Taxonomy (NCBI): domain Eukaryota; kingdom Metazoa; phylum Chordata; class Mammalia; order Afrosoricida; family Tenrecidae; genus Nesogale; species Nesogale talazaci. Next base: position 121,500 of record PVJH01004689.1, read on the forward strand.
CTCTGGGAGTACTGAAGTCAGGGGAAACAGAGGGAGTGGCTAATTCAAAGGTGTCCCAATAGTTTTTCCATTCTCCCCAGGGGGAATCGTGGGTATGTTCTCACCATGGAGTCTTGCAGTCTGACTTGTGACATAGCATCTGGTGGCTCCTATAGAGATGGACTCTGTGGAACCCACAGCCCTGATGCCCAGAGTGGAGGTGATTCCCATAGAAGTGACTGGAGCAGCAGGTGCTGCCTCCTCTGGAGTCTGGGTGTACTGCAAGACCACTTGGTCACAGCCCACTCAGTACATGAAGACTATGCAGTTCCACTAGGGATGCCCAGCATTCCCGTTTTAGATAGTGATAAAAAAAATGAGGTGGGCTCACTGGAAGAGAAGGGATGAGAAGTGGCAGCGCTGAGGGATTTGCTCATGGTTCCTGCACCAGTCCTCGTAGTTCTGGACTTGAGGACTACTTTAGTGTGCTCTGGATGGACATGCCATGGATTAGCTGGAGAGAATTGTGACATGGATAGTGGATATTCCAGTGTGTTTAGAAACTTTGGTTGTTGCCATGGTCTGACCAGAGAAAGTTGTGCTTATTCGTGTGTGAGCCAGGGGAGTTGTGTTTTGCCGGACCTTGTAGACTTTGTGTTTCCTGAAGTTATGACTGTAGCCAGGGTATGAATTGCCCTAGATCATAGTGACCAGATTTTAAGTGGGACACCATTGACTCGGGGTGGGGGTGGGAGCTCTTGATTTAAAATGTGGTCTATATGGAGCAACAAAAATTTGCATAGAATGCAAAAGTAGTATTTTAATATATTTATTTTCATTTTAAAA